>JAFVLL020010254.1:0-21649 GCA_021397915.2 Tor tambroides
TGAAAAATCTTCTACAGAAACATCTGGCAAGTTTCTGATTAAACAGAGAGAATAGCTGATGAAAGTTCTCTTGTATTTTAGACTACAACAATCAGTGTTAAAAGAACGATCAGTAAATAATGATTGTACTTTGTGTACATGATAGGTCACTATCCATTATTTTGACATGATCTGCTGTAATCATATTATAAAAACTGTTTACAGTCACAAACTGAATCAGTGAAAGGTCTGCATAGTGGAAAAACCCTAGATTATTGCCTTAGACCGGATGCCTGTCAGTTTGTATGCAGCAAAGCATTTGATAACAGTCATCAGTACAGACAAATAGTCAGCTTTGGGCTGTGATTACAAGATAATTATTACTAATCAAAAATTAAGTTTTGATATATTTACGGTAAGAAATTTACAAAATATCTTCATTGAGCAGGATCTTTACTTAATATCCTAATGATTTTTGGCATAAAAGAAAAATTGATCATTTTGACCCATACAATGTATTTTTGGCTATTGCAACAAATATACCCCAGCGACTTAAGACTGGTTTTGTGATCCAGGGTCACATATAAATTCACAATTCTAAGAAAAAAAGTCAGAATTGGAAAATACAAATACAAGAAAAAACCTCAAAATTTCAGATATAAACTCATAATTCTGAGAAGAAAAAAAATCAGAATTGGAAAATATACCTTTTTTTTTTCAGACTCAAAAATTCTGATTTTACATCTCAGAATTTATGTCGCAATTCTGTTTTTTCCCCACAGAATTAAAAATAAAAAGCCAATTGCAACTTTTTCTCAATTGCTAGTTTATCTCACAATTCAAACTTCTCTTCTCAGAATTGTGAGTTTATATCTATAAAGTCATGAGTTTACATACAAAGTCAGAATTGCAAGATGTTTATATCTTTAATTGAGATCTTTATATTTTTCAATTGTGAGGAAAAAGGGCAAAACTGTGAGATAACAAGTCACAATTACCTTTATTTTTTTAGAAACAAGCTGACTGAATGGCTGACTGGACATTATGCAACTTATTACACGGCTGCTTACCAAATAAATTTACAAAATGATGTGAGCTTCATAATGATGTAAAATTCATAATTCATTTATATAGTTTAATGGTTATTATATACATATTACACAGAATGTAGCAATTGATCTGTCAGAATCACGCATTTCAGGGAGCCGTGGAATAAGTTATCTAGTTAGTTAGTAAGCTTTGACATTGTGTGCTGTTGTGTGTTGTTTAAAACGATTAAATAAAATAATCTTGTATAAAACAGACATTTAATTGTAAAACATAAATGAACAGAAAATAACAAATTCCCCCCAAAATAAGCACTCAAATTAATGCATGCAATGTCAAATTGGCATGATTTGTTAATGGCAGCTACTTTAAGACTAAATTATTGCCAATTACAGCAGTGCCATTGCAGAAAGACTTTCTCAGATTATGTTTGAGAATGGGAAATGGTAATTTACCAGGTACCCATCTAACTTTGGCTATGTTATGATTATTGTGACTTTGGATGCTACTCTTACGTGTCCGAGAGCACGACAGTGCGAGAGCCATTGGTGGGACACACCACACAACAGGCACACGGGGTCTCACCCCACGGCTGCCAAGCCACACCAGATATGTCCACCCCACGCCGTGCAAAATCCCCCACGATGAAACTAGTGCAGCAAACAGAGAAGTATTGCAGTGACCCATATGCACTACTGAGTGATTTGGGCAGGAAACATAACAGGCTCACAAAGCGTGCCACACTGAACTTTGAACCATGCACCTTTAGTGCACCCTTTAAAGGAAAAAAGCATTACCACTTTGAGCAGTTAGTATATTTTCAGTTGTTGTTTTGATGTGATCTGCTGCGACAGCCGTCCTGTGAGGAAAGAGCTTCATAGTACAGTGCACACAAACTCACACACAAACCTGTTCATATGCAGAATTGTACGGCTTCCTGTCGTCACACTGCTGATTACTACAGAAGCTGGAAAGGAGCATTCAGCATGCTCCAGAAGAAGAGAGATGTCAATCTTGTACATTTGAAAGTCATTCAAGATGAAGCTAGAAGAACAAATTAGCAAGGAAAAGTATATGCATACAGAACTTAAGTGTGCAGTTTATATAAACTAAAGTTGTGTGAGGGACAGGAAAGTGTATTTCTGCTGATACAAGTTTCAGGAGTAAGAAAAGATGAAAATGCATCCAGTGGACTGTCTTCAGTGTCACATGACCCTTCAGAAATCATTCTAATATGATAATTTGAAGCTCAGGACATTTCTTATTATTATCAATGTTGAAAACAGGTGAGCTACACTATATTTTGGGGAAACTGATACACTACCATTCAAAAGTCTGGGAAAGTAAGATTCTTTTCAAGTAAATCAATACTTTTATTTAGCAAAGATGCATTAAATTGATCAAAAGTTACAGTAAATATGTTTATAATGTTACAAAAGATTTCTTTTTCATATAAATGCAAGATTCAAAGAATCCTGAAAAAAATGATGGTTTTGACAAAAATATATTAAACAGTGCAATGTCAAATCAGCATATTTTAATGAATTTTGAAGGATCGTGTGACACTGAAGACTGGAGTAATGATGCTGAAAATTCAGCTTTGCCATAAATTACAATAAATACAATAACATGGAATAATAAATAATGGTAGAAAAAAAATGTTCTATTAAAATGTAATAATATTTTTCAATATGACTGTTTTTGTTGTATTTTGATCAAATACACAGCATTGCTGAAAATAAGGAACTCCTAATAATCATGCATGTATATATAAAATGTACATAATTCTCTGAAAATGTTGTTGCATAATAGTAGGTAGAAAACACTTACTCAGCTACTGGTCCAGGAGCCAAAGACCCCATAAATGCACACGGGGCACCAAGCAGAGACAAAACTGTGCACGTGTTTGATGCATTTCCTCCCCTCTGCCATCTCTGAGACAAACACCTACCAACCAGTTGCACGTTATTTTATAACACCTGTGATGCAACATTAACTACATTGTATAGCAGGATGCTCTTTATGGTCAGACTGATTATGCATTCGGAACGCTAACGCAAAAAGTGCATCAAGAAATGATTAGCAGTTATACAATATTATCAGAATGTTTCACCTGGTGTCAGTATCTTCTTCCGGGTATTTATCCACAACATTTATGATATCCAGACACACCAAACCAATGCTGAGTATCTTTTTGTCTCCCATATTCTTCCTGCAGATCGAAATCCTGAACTATGGACATGAGACGAAAGGTCATTACGTTACACTGTTCCGCACAGGAACGGGAGAACGTTTATCTTTCAGTGAATGGGAGAGCGTAAACATGGACACGAAGTTCAACGGCTTTTACCGAGTGTGGCCGAAAGTGTCAGAGCGAGCTGAGCACGACGATTCCCGATTTTTACCGAGTGCAGCCGAAACTGTGCTGTCCGTTACGTTTTCGTACTAAGTTCTAAAATGCATTTGTTGTTTAAAATCACTTTTAAATATTTGAATATACACATAATCTGACAGGCTTTCCGTTGGCCCACTGCCATGTTTTTGATATGATTTATTAGTTCTGAAGACTAGGTAGACACGAAGATAAGAGAATGGAGGAGATTTCAGAAAGTGTGGTGAGCTGGGTGGCGGAAGGCAACCTGGAGGTCCTCCAGATCTATAAACTCCTGCAATATGTACGAGAGAAGAACAAACCACAGATAAATAAGATGGTCGACGTGGGTGTGTCCAGTCTTCTAAATCTGACTGAACCCAAACAGGGACTCGGTGCTTTGTATCAGGCCTCTATGGACCGTGATGAAGACTTGGTACGGTTTCTTCTGTCACTGGGAGCCCATCCTGACATACAGGACAAGAAGGGCCGCACACCACTGATGCTGGCTGCACAGTTGGGCTATTTCAATATTGTGTATCTTTTGATCACAAATCATGCAAATGTGAATCTCACAGATGAAGAGGGAAACGGTAAGAACATCTTTTTATATACGCTACAATTTTAATCGAACTTGTTTACAATTTATTTACCTATTAAAGTCTCAAAGTATATAACCGAGACATTAAAATTATTGTATAGGTGAAAAAAATAAGGCTATGTTTTTTCATATTCTTTTATATAATATTTATTGTCATTTCCCCGCTATTACTAATCATACTCTTCATTTGTAGGGGTGCTGTTCTACTGCATCTCTCCAGCTAAAGAACATGCTCTCTGCCTGCAGATGGCGCTCAGCTGCAATGCAGATGTCAACAATGTTTCTAACTCGGGGAAGCCACTGTTTGTGTTTGCCTGTGAGAATGCAAAGGACTGTGAAGATCTGTGCATAAACATTTTGGAGAAAGGAGCTGATCCAAATGCAGTAAATCAGGTTTGAGATCTGTCCTCAAATCATAGCTCAGAATCAGATTAATGTTCCCTTATTTGTTTGACTCAACAAGAATCAAAAATTGTATGCATAGACGATTCAAAGATCTCTTTTACAAAGATATAATATTACAATTACTTTTATAGCTCATATAGTATGATATAGTGATAATATGGAGCTCATATTAGAACAAAAAAAACAAACACCTAAGCTTTATTTAGAGGTCCAAACTGAGCATTGTGCAGTTGCTAATGGCCAAAAAGTATTATTAATATGGCCAAAAATTCTGATAGCTTCATAGCTTGTAATGTAGATCAATGAGATCTTTATAACAGTGTCTCAGGCTAATTACATAAAATACATATAAATATTAGGCTAATTGTCACTCTCTCTCTCTCTCTCTCTCTCTCAATAATTTGTCTTAGTAAGATGACATTTAAATGTTTCGCTTTATGATCAAAGCATTGTAGATTAGATTTTATTGTGGGGGGCAAAACATAATGCAATGCAATACAATGATGATTGAGAGATGAAAAATAAATGTTCCCCAAAAGCCTAATATATCATATTTGATAAACACATTTTAACATGATTTTGCAATATTGCTATCAATGTAAGGTTATTCTTACATTTAAATCAATAAAGATTTCAGATCAAGACTTTTAAGTTTTTAGAATAATACTAAAAGGGCTTTTAATTGCTAAAAAAAGGTAGTAACTATCGATCACATGACAAAAGTTATGTAGTTTCAGCAAAGTTTTGATCGTATTGATCATTTGGAGTCTTTAGAAATTTCCATATCAAATATGATAGTCTGCTTAATAGGTCAGCATGAAAATGTGGATTTTGATGGAGTTGAATCAGTATAGTTGTTATGTTTTGGCTCTCCAAAGGTGACACGATGCTCTGCGCTCATGGAGGCATCTAAGGCTGGTGCTGTGAAGCTTGTCAGAGCCATTTTACAAAAAGGAGGGAATCCTGACTTGCTTGATCAAGAAGGACGATGTGCTGCCCACTTTGCTGCAGAAGGAGGTTTCCTTGAGGTTATGCCATGGCATTCTGAATAGCACAAAATTCACTTTTGATTTCACTTTGGAGAGTATTACTCTCTCTCTACTTTGTACAGGTTTTACAGGTGCTCTCTGCGTACTTTGCTGACTTGGGTATCAGCTCGACAAAGGGTAACACACCACTGCACTTCGCTGCTGCTGGAGGCTTTAATGAGTGCTGTAGATTCCTGGCCCAGAGAGGTAGGCTGGGTCTAATGTCTTTCCATTTTCCCAAAAACAAGTACTGACTGATTTAAAAACATTGACCTGAATAACGACACACTACTGTCTTCAGTAGAGCTGTGTTCAATCAGTGAATTGAACTTGTTTCATAATGAATGAACTTTACACAGTTATTGAACTGAACTGATAATACTATTGTCTTGATAACTGAGAAGCTGCTTTGAAACAATCTCTATTGTATAAAGTGCTATAAAAGTTAATGTTACTTGTCGTGACTTGAATTAAAGGCGGTCATTAAAAATCGTGCAGTTTTGCGTTATGAAATTTGCATTATGGGCCCTTTTCACAAATTTTGTTGATACATTTATACAGATTTAATTATGTATATTTTTTTAAGTTCTTAAAAACGTACATTAAATGTACATTTATTAAACTGTACTGTAGTTTTATTACCTGCTTATTGCTGCTAAGTGAGTTTTTCTAATACAACAGTTATGTTGTAATGATACCAAATTCAACAGAAATTTTTTCTCTCTTCTGACCACAGTAATCAGTAATTTTTTTTTATTGGGGCAAATGGGAATGCAAAAATGCTAAAAATATTCTGCTGCTTTAAGGTGCTGCCATTTTTGTGATTTTTTTCATGAGATTTCCTGTGCAAAAAAAAGGTCCAGAATCCATAGTCTATTAATTGTGTAGAGATGTATTAAACACTGCTCACACACTTTCAAATCAAGTAATTTGACCAATTTGAACAAAATTTGCAGAACAATGGTAAATGTGACCGCACTTTATTCATAGCAGTACCCTCTTTGGTCTACAACAGGATGTAATCCCAAACTAAAGAATCTGGAAGGTCAACTTCCAAGCCAAGTCGCCAAAAGCAATGGCTACAAGGCCGCCCTGAAGGAGCTCAAGAAAGCAGAGAAAATGCATGTGAAGCTATCTGCACCCGATGCCGTAAACCCCAATGAACTCTGGGCCGTCACCCTTCACGACTGGTCCTGTGAACATCAGACAACCTTGCGCAAAGTCTTTGAAACTGCCGAGGGACTCGACAAACCTGTTGAAAACGTTTCTGTGGAGAATTTTGTGTCTTCGCTTCAAGCGCATCAAGCTCCTGTAAGTAATGAGAACCTACAAAGGATCATCAAGGAACATGACAAAAACCGTGAAAGTGTCATCAACGTAAATGACTTTTTCAAAGGCCTCAAGTACCTCCAGAAGGCCTTTGTCATCTCATCCTACGCTCCGAAGCAGCCTAAGAAGGGAAAGGGTGGCAAGGAAAAGAAGAGTCAGAAGAAATCTGCCTCATCATTGCCCATATGCATAATGCCACCTGAGCAGATCTCGATAAGAGAGGACAGTGGACTACCTTACTACATGATTGAGAACTACCAGCCGTTCACTGACACCAACCGTTTCAACCCAGACCGGCCACCAGTTCACCCCATTGAGAATGATTCGGCTTGGTATATCGATGAGCCTGAAAAGAACTATACCAACATCCATTACTGTGTGAAGACTGGAGATCTAGAATCTCTCAGCCTGGCATTTACCCAACAAGTGCCTGTAGATGTCAAAGATCAGTTCTTTAAGACGCCACTCATGACAGCGTGCAGCTGTGGCAACTACAAAGTAGCTAAATTCCTCATTTCACTGAGGTAACGCTACTAAGAAAACTATAGATTTAATGTAATTGGAGGACCATTAGACTTTGTAATTTTAAAAACATTTTGTTTCTGTGACTCTATAGGGCTGATGTCAATGCAGTTGACCAGTTTAACTGGACACCCCTCCACCATGCTTGCCATGCAGGTCATGTAGACATTACCATCATGCTGGTGCAATCTGGAGCCGTGGTGGATGCTGTGGCAATGAATGGAGCAACTCCACTCATGAGAGCTATTGAAAGCTGTCGATTCAGCTGTGTAGAGTATCTCATCAAAGCTGGAGCCAATGTCATGGCAAAAAACAAGAGAGGTGCTGGGTTTGATATTGAAATACCTCTATTTCTACTACATTATATTCTTTTTCAAAAGTTTAGTGTCGGTAAATTAAGAATTTTAAGAATATTTGAAAGAAGTCTCTTATGCTCAGCAAAGAAGCATTATTTTATTAAAAATACAGTAAAAATATTGTGAAATGTTAATTTTTCTATTCTAATATTTTAAATTATGTATATTTTATATATATATATTTTAATGTAATTTTTTTTTAAAATGTAATTTATTCCTGTGATAGGAAAAAAAATATTCAGCAGCCTTTAATCTAGTCTTCAGTGTCACAATATGCCTTCAGAAGTCTAATATGCTGATTTGGTGCTTAAGAAACTAACAGCTTTTGTAACAGTAGTCTATGTCTACATCTACTTTTTGTATATTTTTCTGCATTTATTTCAAAAACAATTAAGTACTTATGTGTTCACAGACCAAAATTGCTTGGACATTGCTATAAATTATGGTGATGCAAGAATCATTAGTTTGCTCATGGCCAAATTCAGCAGAAAGGACAAAGAAAAACCAACTTTAAAAACACAAGAAAAGGTGAATGGGGAAAAATGCCTTTCTTTCTATAGCTATAGTTTGTATGTTTAATGAGTTGTCTTCTGTTTTTGTAGATGCGTATTCGGTCACCAGCACCATTGGTTTCAGCAGCTGTGAAAAAAGACCTGAGAGACAATATCATAGTTAAGAACCCAAAGTTCAAGATTAGAAGTGGCACCAACAAGTCTGATATCAGCTTTGTTCCCAAAACAGTAAGAGAATAAAACAGATAGAGAGATAGAGAGAGAGAGATTTCTGATGTTAAATGAAAATTTCTGATGTTTTCTGCATTCTAGCTTTGGGGAAAACATCTTACCAACAGTTCACAACACACTGAGAAGGAGAAGGGAACACTTTGACAAAAAGACGACTCTCAAGGACTTCATACGCTTTAACAAGAGCATCCCAGAGCTGAATGGGATTGAACGACTGGGGAGGAATAAATTAAATGTCCCTGTGCAATAGCTGCTTTGCATTCAGAACTACTGTCTGTCTTTCATTTCTGACGAATTAGTCTTTCACAGACTTGTTTGTCTTTTGTCATTTGGGAAGTAAATGAAAGATAGGTATAGAAGGACGACAAAAAAAATCCCTTTTCTTGACAGTTGATAAAAATAACCTTTCATAATCAGTCATTGAGATGCACAGTGGTCACCTTAGTGTGCTGCCATTTGGGATACTGCTATACAAACCCCTGACTGAGAGCACCACCTGCTCTATAAGCCCTTTTCCTTTACGCTTCTCCTGTGACTTTGGCTCTAATCACCATCCCCCACTGAACACAGGAAAAGGAGATGACAGTCACATGTTTCAAGGTAACACATTAATCATTTTAAGTGATTGTGTCATTCTGATTGAAATGTGCATGTACACCTGCATGATTTAAACCATCACATTGGCCAGTAGGAGGCAGTCAGACAATAATGTATAATTTAATGCTTAATTTTAAATGGGGACAACATTTTGGTTGACAAGAAGACATGAATAAATAAGGTCTGCTTATGTATTTAAGATTAACATGAGAATTTTGTCTGGATGTGTTACAGGAAGAAACGCTGAAAACTTTATTTTTGAATGTAGATGTAAAATATTGTATACTAAGATGTGACTCTGTTTAGTGGTGTTTAAAGAAATAATTCACCCAAAAATGAAAATTTGCTTAAAATTTACTCAACCTCAGGACATTAAAGTTGTGGGTGAGTTTGTTTCTTCATCAGAACAGATTTGGAGAAATTTAGCATTACATCACTTGACCAACAGTGGATCCTCTGCGGTGAATGGGTGCCGTCAGAATGAGTCGATAAATCATAATAACACTTCCTCCAGTGAAAAGTTTTTTTTATATATATTTGTTTAGAGCCGTTTTGGTCTTTTGTCGTTTGTAAATAGTGTTTGATTTGTGCATATTTCTCTTCTGATTAAATATTTTGGATATTGAATATGGATTAATCATATTTTAGAAGCAATGGTTTAGAGTTAAAATGTCTTAATGATGGATTTGTATATTACAAACACAGTTTCTCAATTCACAAGAATGATGGACTGGAGTGGTGCGGATTACTTGTGGATGATTGCTGTTTGGACTTTCATTCTGACGGCACCCATTCACTGTAGAAGATCCATTGGTGAGAAAGGGATGTAATGCTAAATTTCTCAAAATCCGTTCCAAATTGAAACAAATCCATCTATTTTTTGGATGGCCTGAAGGTAAGTAAATTTTAAGCAAATCTTTCTTTTTGGATGAACTGTTTCTTTTACAAGACTCTAAAAACTAAACAGCAAACTCTATGTCTAAAATGTAGTTTTAAATGCTGTTCATCTCCACTGAAAATGTAAATTCTGCAAAGCTCAATAGAAATTCAGAACACATGCATATTGTTGTTCCCAGGCTCTGACTCGGCACATTCACATGAAAGGAGACACAGTGGAGTCAGCTGGAACTCTATCTGTCATTCCATACTGTGCAACCGGATGTGATGATAGTTCAAGTGGCCGTTGCAGAAAGGACAAGACACTGAAGATATCAGTTCTTCTGCACTAGAGACAGAAGCAGGGCAATCAATAGACAGGTTGGTTTCGATATGAAATAATTCAGTCATACACCAGGACTGTTTAATAAGCGCAAGGCCTTAAAAGGATGAGGAAATGATAATCGGCTCCAGTGCTGGAGGTAATTGCCTTGATGATGTGGCACTCACAGACACACTGACCTCAGCTCCTAATCTTTAGCTCCAAAGGAAAAAGGAAGAGGAGGGGGAAAGGAGAAAGGTGTACCACAAATGAGGAGGGAGGAATATGTAGAAAAGCAGATGAAGGTTATTCAAGAAAAGAAGGTGAAACAAGTATCATTAAGTCCAAATGTTATTGTATGACATTAAGACACAATTAGTTTTAAATAAATTGAAATGTATTTATAATTCCAGCCTTGAATGCCAGTTGCTCAAAACAGCATTCTAGTGACTCTAAAGAGAAACATCTACACTGTTAGAAAAATGGTACAAAGTTGTCAATGAAGCAGTACTCTAAGGTAAAAAAGCTAAAAAATACACCTTTTTTTGCCCCTAAATGGTACAAATTTTACATTTCTAAGATTTATATAAAATTATATAAAAATGAGCAGCATACAAAAAATAAGCAGAGGACTGAATCACACAATGCAGTGCACCTGACTTCTTATTTAAAAAGGCAACTAAATGTTAAAGCACAAAATTGCAAAATATCTTTCCAAGTCCATAATTGCACACTACATTAAATATGCAGCTTGATGAGATCATGCATTTATCATGGAATAATGCATACTGTTTCCCTTAATAGTAGGCAAAAATTTCTGCTTCATGGTAAATGAGTTAATTCCACTTTATTCTCATTACCTTACAGTGCGATTTGAACTCATAGCTGATTTTATTTCACCTAATTGCAATTTTATATCTCTCGATTATGACTAATATCTCTCAGTATGTCTTTACATTTCACATTTCCTTTAGTATGTTTAACAACTGCCTTTTTTCATTTTTAATCCGAAGTGATCTCTTAATTGGCATCTGTAGTTCCATGAAGAATCTCTAACATCAAAGTACTCTTAAAATTAAAAGTTTTTATTGGCATCTATGGTTCCATGAATAACCTTTAACATCCATGGAACCACTGAAGGTTCTTTAAAGTGGAAAAGGTTCTTTAGATTGTTAAAATGTTCTTTAATTAGAAAAAAAAAATGACTGGAAAAATGGTTCTTCTGTGGAATCACTGTGAAAACCCCTTTTGCATCCTTTATTTTTAAGAGTGTAGAACCTTTCAATAGGACGAAATATTTTTATGGTTGAAAAAGGTTCTTTAGAGTTTTAAAATCATCACCATGGAATCAAATATGGAACCTTTATTTTTAAGAGTGTGGAAACAGGCTTCCACTGTATACAGTACTGTGCAGTAAAAGCTAACATGCCATTCTCTGTCCTTAAAATATCACAGCCTCTCATATTGTTGTGGTTAGTCCAATTATGGTCTAAAATACCAAATTGTAAAAGATCATAATTAATGGTTAATTTGCATATTCAATTAGTTGATCCAATTTGACCTCATCAGGTATTTTAGAGTGAGTCATTAAGTCCTTGAAAAGCTGTGATGTTTCATGTCATTGTAATATGCTGGATGTCATACGCATGTGAATTATTAAGATGCGCACATGATATTTAGAAAGGTGGCTCTCTGTAAATGTGCCTCTTTTTATAATTTCAAATGAATTTTCTCCCGTATAATTATCTGCATCTGCAGCAGTGCGATTAAGCCTACACAAAGATGAGATATTGTTTCTGCTGCTTATTCACAGTTCAGCATGCAATCATAGATGGTAGGCAAATGATGAGGTTAATGACAGATTTCCCACCTTTTTTTACCATGATAAACATAGGATAAGGGCTCTTTCTGACGTGTTGTGGGGGTGGGTTCTGGCAGTGCTAATTGACAAGAAAGACTGAAGGGAATCTGGCTCAAATAAATGAGCTTTAATTGGTAACAGTGTGGGTCCTGTAAATGTGCACTTGTGTCAAAGAATTCAGGATTAATCAGCACTCGCTCTGCCGGTGCGAATAAAGGAGCTGCAATGGTATGTAAATCACATCTCATAATAAAAACCAAAATCGCCTAATCTGAATTTAAATGTCATCAACACAAAATAAGCACATAACTTCATTCTGGATAACAGCGGCATCTTCAGACAGTAAACGAGACTTGGGTGCTAAAGACATGGATTTTTTAGCCATAATAGTCTTGTAAGTGTAAATCAATATATTTAGCAGGGATTCCTGTTTGTTGGATGTTGCTCTAACTAGCATTACTGTCTCATTTGTATGTGCTGAGTCAATATCCGCACCCTCCAGCAGTTCTTTTCTCCTCTGCTGTCTAACAGGGTGTGTGTGATTTGTTGTACAGTGCATTTTTAAACAGTCAAACTGCTCAGAAGATTCTTGACCTTCATCTGTCCTGCTGAATTAAGTATCCAGATTTTATGTCTTGATTTGTTTTAATGTAGTGAAGCACTTTGCCAGATTGTTTTGTACTACTAGCCTACTGTTTCTTTCTCTTTCAGGTCCTCCTGAAACACAATAACCTTGTCTAACACGTCCTCTTCTACAGAAACACACTCTAGATACAAATACAAACCGAAAGAACAGTAAACAAGAACCTTTAGAAGTCCAAAAGCCATTAAATAATTAAATAAGAGCTATTGATCCGTGCCCCTTATCTGAATCTGTAAGTCTCTATAACTAAAGCACTTTTATCTGATCTTGCTCCCATTAGAAGATCACGGAGACTTGATGCTTGGGGCAAGAAACAAACAAGTGATGTTTTTTTTCTTTTATAAAGGTATTGGAAATACAAACAAGGCATCCATTTCAAGACCCACTGTAAATGTAGCACACAGGGGGAACATCAAGGGACTTCAGCAAACTTCTGTTCCACTTGATATTTTACTCAGAGCATTTTGAATAGATTAATGGAGTAGTTCATCCAAAAAGCTGCATGTTTGTAATGAAAAATCCATCATTAAGATGTTTTTTAACTTCAAATCATTGCTTCCAGTGGAAAACATTGTTTCATCTGAATCAGGAGAGAAATATGCACAGATCAAACACCATTTACAAAGGAAAGCAGTCCAGTGCATTTCTATACAAATATGTTTCCAGGACAGCCAGAAACCTTGGAGTTGTGATTGATGATCAGTTAAGCTTCACAGACCATATTGCTACAACGGCCCGGTCCTGCAGATTTGCCTTATACAACATTAGGAAGATTAGACCCTTCCTGTCAGAGCAAGCCGCACAACTCCTTGTCCAAGCTCTTGTTCTCTCCAGACTGGACTATTGTAATGCTCTCTTGGCAGGTCTTCCCGCATGTGTTATCAAGCCTCTGCAACTGATCCAGAATGCAGCAGCGAGAGTGGTCTTTAATGAGCCAAAAAAAGCTCACGTTACTCCTCTCTTCATCAGGTTACACTGGCTACCAATAGCCGCTCGCATCAAATTCAAGGTACTGATGTTTGCCTACAAGACAACAACTAGCACTGCACCAGTATACCTAAACTCGCTAGTTCAAACTTATGTGCCCTCCAGAAGTTTTTCGCTCTGCAAGTGAACGACGCCTTGTGGTGCCATCCCAAAGAGGTACCAAATCACTCTCACGGACCTTCTCCTGGACTGTGTCCAGCTGGTGGAATGACCTCCCGATCTCAATTCGAACAGCTGAGTCTTTAGCCATTTTCAAAAAACATCTAAAGACACATCTTTTTCACCAGCACCTGACCAACTAATACTAGCACTTACCTATTCTATTCTATTCTATTCTATTCTATTTATTTTTTTAAAAAAAACCTAGCTACATGTACTGTGCTAGACTAACTGAGACTTGTCATGGCACTTGTTTACTGTTGCTCTCTCGTTGGTCCCATTGCTTATATTGTTCTCTTCATTTGTAAGTCGCTTTGGATAAAAGCATCTGCTAAATGATTAAATGTAATGTAAATATGTTTGTATTGATTTTGATGTCACAGGGCAACAGAGGATTGACTTTTTCACTGGAGGAAGCGTTATTATGAATTACATACTGGTATTTTGTCAAGAAGTGATGGTTTAAAGTTAAAATGCCTTAATGATAGATTTGTTTATTATAAACACACAGCTTTTCACTTCACAAGATGTTAATTGATAGATTACTTGTGGATTATTGTGATGTTTTTATTAGTTGTTTGGACTGTCATTCTGACGGCACCCATTCACTGCAGAGGATCTATTGATGAGCAAGTGATGTAATGCTAAATTTCTCCAAATATGTTCCCATGAAGAAACAAACTCATCTACATCTTGAATGTCCTGAGGGTGAGTACAATTCCAAATCCCCCCAACCCACATTTTCACACATACTTCCTTATTCATGCTTATATTATCCATTAATGAAGCCTTGTAAACTGATGACATGGTCAGATTCAAACAAAATGGACAAATTTGTCGTTCGGCTTTTCAACAACTCAACAACAATTCTTCATATTCCTGTAAGATCTGGAAGTGTGAAATAACTTACAATTGTTTATTTTAATTTAAGGATGACCCAAGGTTCAAAAGGTTGCCTTTGAATATTGTCCTGAGCATAAGCTTTGGAGTCAAAAAGGGTTGAGAACCACTGCTCTGAGGCCACAGTCTATTAGGTGATTCCCAAGGTCATTTCCCAGCTTTTTAAAGGAGAACTGCTTAATTTCACAATCACAATAAATCAGATGGAGCCAAACAACCCATACATTCCAATATAACATAAAGCAGGGCTCAATGAGCGCTAAATCTCTGGCAGCCTCGCCCTAGTGCTAAGGGTCATTATGACGTTAGAACGGATGAGGGCGGGGACATTTACACTCACACGGGGGCTGTATGGGCACGCCCTATTGAGGGTCATTATGACGTCAGAGGGGCACGCCATCTTTGATGAGGGATGAGGGTTTTTTTCACTCACTCACTCACTCACTCTAGAGCTGTGTGCACGCGCATTAGGTGACCCAAATCAGTGCTGAAGGAGGCAAGGCGATAGTAACATCCCCAACGTGGTTCATCGAGTACGAGGTAGGTGTTTTGATTTTTTTGCACAGCTTTTTGCATGAGCTGTAGGCGCTCAACTCCCACAGGTTCACTTCGTTAATTGTTTTATAGTGTAATTTGCGTTTTTATGTTCGATGAAGTTGCGGAGAGATATTAGAGCTGTAATTGAGCTATTCAAAGCGTCGGGTAGAGCTCATGCCTGTTGTGTGTATTTCAGTACCGCGGACAGCGCTCATTAAGAGACGCGCCCGCCAAAACATTAAAAATACACCGAACAAGGACGAAACTACTTATTTTACCATTGAATTAACGCTTTTGTGGAAGTCAAGCGTCAATGGTACAGACAAACCGTTTTCTTTTGAAAAAGTCATAGATGTGTCCTAGTTTTTGAGCAGATTGAAATAATGAGAGTGTGTCCAGGTTTTTTTTTTTTTTTTTAGACTTGCAAGACGTTCATTATAAAAAATAATGTTTACTCAAACAAGTAAGGTTAAGGGGGAATAATATTTTTCCATATAATGGTTGAGTGCACTTTAAAAATGTAAGTGATTGTAATGGAGAATCCATGCTATAGGAAAAAATCTCTTAATCTCTTAAATAGTTAACTGCAAGTTTAGTTAATATATTCTAAAAGAAAAAAACATGCATTCTATATTTATGGAGAAAAAATGTAAAGATGTTCAGTATGCATTTGTTAAATATAAATATGAAATGCATGCATAAATGCAATTATACATAAAGCAAAATACCTTTAAGGTAAAATATTTTAGTTTGTTTTTTTTAATAAGAAAAATGTGAAACCTTTTTTAATTTGTGGAAAAAGGGGCGTTCCCAAAATTCCCTATGTGAGGAATCACATTTGATGAATTTTACGTAAAATTTTAATTTTATTCTATTTGTGTATCAGATATGTGTTGTCGATTGTTCTGTGTTGAATTTAGTATATTTTATTGCATTGTTCATTCTGTGATTTTAATGAAGGCGTTTATTGTTGTGCTTTGTCTTCATGTTATCATTGACCACAGCTGATGAAGAGACCAATTTTCATTAACTTGTTGCATTTTAATGGTTCCTGTAAGTTGGTTTATTAGCATTAAATGATTTAATAACATATATATTCACAAAAATGCCATATCGTAATGCCAGAAATACTGTCACAGTAATTTCAGAGCAACAAAACTCTGGCAACCATAGCTGTCCTTTTTTTTAAAATCTATATAGCCCTATCCTCCTTTGTTTTAGGTTAATGTGCTCTTATGTTAATGCAATACTATATCATAAAACATTGGTGGAATGTAAGATGAGCTTGTTGATAGATGATAAATGTGACTGAAGTCACATTGAAGGGCAGCCGGACCCTGACCATAATTGCATTTAAAGGTTTGGCTGTTCTCTATATCAATCAACGCTGCCAAAAGTTTGTCACACCTCTCCATGTGCAGTGAGCCAACAGACAACGATGTTCAAGGAGGGCCTTGGGACTTGTAATGTTGGCATTGCTCTTCTGTTTTGGGGAGAAGTGGTCAGTACGGATTGCATAACTGTTTATCTAGGCCAGGGTGTGTTTTCTTCGTCATCAGGTCTGTTTACAGCTTTATATCTTCCAACGGGGTGTTGGCACCGAATTGTTTCCTCGGAGAGGCTAGTGACATTGAACAGAAAGATGCTTTGTTCAGGGTTCATGTGTGGATGCTGGAGGAAATGTGTTGTATTGTTGCTTTATTTTTAGATTAGTGTCAAAATGATCCAGTTTTAGAAAATAATCGAGGTGCTTGAAGCAGTTGGAAATGAATATTTTGGGCACACCCTCTACCTGTATGCATTTTGTTCCAAGGGACAGCACAGTGTGAAGTCTAGCGCTACTTTTCCTAACACATGGTGTTTAAAAATGAATCAAAACAGTGATAAATTTGTCTGAAAAGGATTTGGAGCATTATTTACAGACCTCAAATGCCATATTAAATAAGCTGTAAAAATGACTTTTTTCAAAGGTGTAAATAAAATAAGGATTTTTGGAGTATGTTTTATAAGAAAAATACAATTTCAGTTTCTTTACTTCAAAATTTCACATTTAATTCATTGTTTTACTTGCCGTTTCTTTGTAAATGTGAAATTTTCTAGCAATTTTCTAGAGTGAAAATTGTTTCTACACCAAATTTATCCATATGGAAATGTGATATATGACATATATTGCCATATATCAAGATGATATTGTCATATATACGCTACCTATATGGCAATATATAATTTTTCCATACATACATTCTCAGGGTAGATAAAGATAAAAGTTCATAACATATGTAAAATTAGTAAAACTTGTATATTCTCTAAAAATAAATAGTATATAATTTTTTTTTAAGTAAATTTCACATTTAAATTGAGTTAAACATGAAATGTTAAAGTAGAAAAGTAGTATTTAAATAGTAAAATACCTTAAATTTAAATACAAGAATGTAAATTTTGTTTTATTTACAACTATATATATATATATATAAAACACCAAAATTATTGGATTATGTTTTGTATTCATGCTCTTTTTAAATACATGAGCATCTTTTATATGTACTTATATAATATCAAGGGTTTAAGGTATACATGAATATGTATTGTAATAAATGTATTACACATCCATAAACATACATATTTTTATGAGCTAGATATATATGTTAAAATATGAAATTGATCCAATAGTCTTCATATATGTTTGTACTGCATATGACAACCTATTTCATGTATGGATATGTAATATATGCACATATATTAGATTTATTTATGGGACTATACAGTTTGCCTGATGTTTCTAAGCATTTTCCATATAAAAAGTTAGAATATTTTCACGTTGTGTGATTCAGCACTGATATTACATTGTGACATGTACAGAAACATCACATCAGTCAGAGATTATGATATAACACGCTCCTTAGGCGGCATATGACTTTATTGGCTGCGTGGACGCGCCGTATGTCAAACAGTGGAATGTGAATTGTCTGTTTGCTGTAATGTTCTCTTCTCTCGATGACTCTGGCGGTGACTAATGCCGTCCATGCTGTGCATACGGGCTGTGCAGATGACAGGCTCATGTTCTGCTCTAGGCGTGCAATGCTAACATGTTCAGGCTCCTCTGTAGGGTCAGAGAGAAAGTTAGCAGCCCACAGAAATGACTATGGCTGGTGGCTTTAATGGATGGCTTCGTACAAGCTACCTCCGCTCCATCAGATTAGTACACTGGGCTTTATCCCTTCCTGAATGGGACACTCACTTTGGTTTTAAAGCTGTAATCCCCTCTGGTAAAGATGATTGCTTTGAACCTCTCGAACGCTGCTGCACTACACAGCCAACGCTCTGACACAAATATGACAATTATATAATCGTCAAGTTTTCGAATAATCATTCCAACACTATCTCCTTGATTTGCTTTTACGGTGGCGGTATCCAGCAGGTTTTGTGGCATACTTAGGGTTGCGTCTCTTGTCTGTGTGCAATCTGTGGCATTTACCCAGAATAGCAACGTTTTCTAAGGGCAGACTTTCATCTTTTTTTCCTCTTTTCAAAAAAGGACATGTGGTCTTTGATAACACAGCACATTTCACGGCTTGTTCTTCGTAACCGTATCATGTCTGCTGTGCCTCTTCTGCTCGTCACGGGGCAAAACACGGGTTACATCCTTGAAAAGTATGCACGGTTTGCTTTTATGAATGCTTTTGCTGCTGCTTCGTGTCATGTTGTGTTGTCATTGCATGCTGGCTTACAGTTGAGAAGAATTTTAGAAGTTTCACTCTTAAAAATAAAGATTATTCACTGGTATCGATGGTTCATGAAGAACATCCATGGAGCCTTCAAATTGCACGACAGGTTCTTTATGGGACAAAAGTTTCTTTAGATTATTAAACTGTTCTTCACACTAAGAAAAAGTGGTTCTTTTAAGAACTGTTCACTGAAAAGATGGTCCTTCTATGGCATTTCTATCAAAAACTACTTTTGGAACCTTCATTTTTTGTCTGTAGTACATTTTTTGACCAAGGACTAATCAGTTTTTTATGCTTTGAATGTCAATCACAACCCGTTTTATTTCAGCAAACTGATGTATTTCTAAATGAAATATGGCGTCTCATTTCTATGAGAAGAAACGTGCATCCTTTGGGAATTGTTTGGCTTATGAAAAATATACCATTTGGAGACAAGCAGTCGGAGGTGAGGGGTATCATGATAGCAGACGAAAAGAAATATGGTTGCAGAGGTAGAACAGGATATTACTTTCTGATTAAAGATTACAAACACAAGCAATTTTTCATTTTATATAATGTGCACTGATGCATTGTGCACAATAAGACCAGGAATGTGCACTAAGTAAATATCTTTTTTTTTAATGTGGTTCATTTTCAGAGACAGTTATTAACATCATAAATAGTGAGATTTTTAGTATTTAAATATTTTAAATTAAATGTAAATTCAATGAACGCTGTAAAAATGTTATGTGAACTGAGAAAAATCTGTCAAATGTACTGTAAAAACAGCAGATGTGGTTGCCATAACTTCACCATAAAAATACAGAAGCAACATGTTAGGTTGAACTTAAATTTAGAGAACAAAACACATATATCATTTACGGCTGAGGCAGTGATGGCAAATTTAATATCTTTCTTTCTTCTGACATGTAATCCACCACCTCTCTTTTGCTGTTGGGACAAATGGGAATGCATAAAAATGACATACATTGTACAGAAGTTTCTGTTCACCACTATATTTGTTTACCCAACTATGATGACTTCTGAGAACCAAAGAAATGTGAAAAGGGTCCATTACATGCATTCATTCATTCATACATTCATAAAGGATACATTTTAATAGTGATCTGTTGTTTATAATGGCATATAGCCTATGGCCCATGCATGGCTTCTTATACAGTGTTTTTTGGCCTAGTTTATGCTGCTGTACTTTTGGCTTCATGTTTTATTCACCCTTTCTTCAGCTTTAAGATACCTGCCATGGATTTTTCCATGGTCTGATAGACTCTAACAGATTTTGCATGTGTATTGCTGTAGAGTTTTAAATATGGAGCTCCAGTCATACTCTGGATTGTTATTCTTCCTTAAGGCTTAAAAGGTGAGATGTTCATATATATCTTAGAGGAAATGTGAAGCATTGAGATACAGATCCCTTGTTGCATTTTGAGTTTTATTCATGAATTCCGTGCAGAAAAACCTGTAAGAAAATGAACTGTTGAATAGTTCTTCTCCTCTCCTCTGGCACACTGAATGCATCCCCTCCTTTTAGTAAAGCTATTTGATGCACAGTCAAAAAAACCTAATGAATAATGAGAAACAAGAATTACAGAACACAAATAACTCTGCCTGTGTCAGAAATGAATTCCACCTTTCTACCTCACCTTTGCTTGCCATCCCCATCCTTGCCTTTGGCAAGGAGAGAGAAAATAGACTCATAGCACAAATATGGCCTTGGGTTAAACTCTCCATTTTCCCACTGATTTAGGACCAATTCCCTTCCCACGGATTCTGTCTGCAAACATAACAAGAAAAATGCAAAACTGATGTCAGATTTTGTTTACAGACACAATATCTCCAAAGCAACACATAGGAGCATGCTGGTTTGGAGCTCTCTGATGAAGAAAGTTTCTCAGCGGAGGGCCGGCCACTGCTTGAGGGACTCTCCTTGATCCTGGGATCAGGGTTTTAATGGAGATAAGCCTGTGGTGTGTTGGAGGCCTATCCCGGGGGTTTAAGGGTCATATGTGACCAGATGGTCCCTTGTGAACTGTGTAATATGAAGGAATCATGGGATAGCATTGGAGGGCGGGACCTTTGGAAGCACAGGGTCAGGTTAAATATGTTTAGACAAGGACATTGTGGTCACAGAGGTCAATACAGGGCTTTTGAGTCCGCTTTATTTGATGTTTGTTTTGTATAACATGTTATATAATTGAATTAAATGATCAATGGCCGTAAAACAATACACCATAAAGGACTTGTGTTATTTTTAGTATTGTTTATATACCATATACTACTATATGTATATTTATATACTACTATATAGTAGGCCTATTTATTAATATTTAGAATTAACTTTTATTTTTTATATTTTCAGTTTTAGTAATTTTGTAATGTGCCTTTATCATTTTTATTATAAATATGTGTGTGTGTGTGTGTGTATATATATATATATATATATATATATATATATATATATAGATGTATGTGTGTGTGTGTGTGTGTATATATATGTATATGTGTGTGTGTGTGTGTGTGTGTACTGGTTTTTGTGGTTTACGGGGACAAAATGTGTTTAATGACATGGATGTGACAGAGGTATTACAATTTGAAGGTGGTTTATGAGGACACTGCCTATGTCCCCGTAATTCAAAAGGCTTAAAAAACATACTAAATGGTGTT
>JAFVLL020010255.1:0-12463 GCA_021397915.2 Tor tambroides
GGTTAATAATTAAATTTTAATTTTGTAAAAAAAAAAAAAAAAAAAAAAAATCATTTTACTTTTAGTTGGTAAAATGTACATTATATACATTACAATGCATTCATTTTATTTATTTTATTCACATTTTTTGTTGTTGTATTTTTACATTTGCTTACAGTGTACAATGGACAACTTGGAAATGCACAAAAAAATACAAGCTCTGTGAGATGCCTGTTTTTCTCTACACACTCTCTCACTACAAGCAATGCTGTGTGACAAGATTTCCCATAATGCCCTGTGCATCATCAGCTCAACAGCCTGTGAAGTAGAGGACTTGAAAGCAGCAACCTTGACATTGAGTTTTACCTGTGTCTCCTGTGTGTATGTGTGTGTATGTTGGAGAGAAGTGCACAAATAACACTATCGATAACTCAGGCTAAGAACTAATACTAGAAAAGCTTTGAGTTTGCTGGTGGCAGAGGGTGTCACTGTAATTGCAGGCTGTTCCCATGAACCGGTGCCTAGGAGAAGTAAAGAAATAATAGAGAGAGAGGGACAAATGCCCCACCGCTCCATCTTCACTCACCCCTGAGAGACAGAGCCTGAGGGCATTAAGATAGAGTATGAAAACTGGAACAAAAGGGAAAGTAAGGAGTCCTTCTTTTTGCTGTCTTACTTTGAGCTTGTTACCCAATAATATAAGTCGGAAAGATATCCACTTCTCGCTGATGCCCCCAACGAATCTCAACCTCTATTTGCATCTGAACCAGACACCATAACTGCATCAGATGTCCCTTTTTTCGTAGTGCTCTATTGATTCTGTTAACTCAATTTGCCCCACTGTTGTACCGAATGGCCGGAAAGACAAGTCAGACCGGATCTCCTTAAGATTAACAAACCTCTCCGTGAGTCAGACAGTCTATCAAACAGAAATGAGAAAGGCAAACTACTTCCTGTGTTTCCACACACCTCCACTTCTATTATCATCCTCATTTAATAACAGGGTCAGGGATTGACAGAATACATGCAATACAAAATATGACTTACTGTATTCTGGTGATCAAATACTTGATTTTATTGTCATTTGAAAAAATGTATCCATATAAAATGTGCTGGTGTTTGAAAAGCAGGGAAACAATATGTGCAACATTCATTCAAGTAGACGAGGTGCTGTTATTAGTGAAAAGGTGAGGTAGTTCCAAACAGATGAGTTATCGCATATTTCTATTCATGCACTTTAAAAGAAAACGATTAGAAACACTTTGACAGATGAAGTATGAATCCAGTAAATACAAGATACGACAATATATGGTTGGTATATGTTCTTCAAGTTGTGTTAGGTATTTTACAAGTACAAGTCCTAAAGGATATTTACCGTATGTAAGAAATGCTTTAGCCTTCAGCCTCGTATAGAAACAAGCGAGGACAAAAAAAAAAAAAAATCAATGAAAAGAATCCACGTGCCATCTTTAAAACAAGCTGTTTATATGCTCAGTGGGTTTTTGAAGTAAATTGAGCAGCAGAAATAATATAACTCATCAAATTTTAAACAGTCTTGCGTTTTATCTATAATTGCACTACCATTCAAAGGATGCACTGTATTGATCAAAAGTGACAGTAAAGACATTTAGCATGTTACAGAAGATTTCTGTTTCATATAAATGGTCGTTTTTTTACTTTCTATTCATCAAAGAATCCTGAAAAAAAAAAAAGGTTTCACAGTTTCCACAGAGACATTATTAAGCAGCACTACTGTTTAACATTAATAATAATATATTTTATTTACATTAGAATGATTTCTGAAGGATCACGTGACACTGAAGACTGAAGTAATGGATGCTGAAAATTCAGCTTTGCCAAGAATAAATTACATTGTGAAGTATATTCAAATTGAAAACAGTTCAAGTAGCCTAATATTTCACAATATTACTGTTTTTACTGTCTTTATGATCAAATAAACTGTGAGATGTCCAACTGAGATGTAAAACCCACAAATTCTTTCCAACCCCTGACTTTTGAATGGTAGTGAATATTTTCTGATTAAGTCTATCAAGGTCAAATCCATATCAGATCATATGTTTTACAGTAAATATATACAAGATACATTTCCTTCATTATTTGAATCTAATAAAATATGTTACTGTAAATTATTTTACAGCAATCTGTGGTGTCTATTAGCCGACTCTCAGATGAACCGAATTTCACGCAAACAGTCACACTGTCATTGGCATGAAATGTCTCACTAAACAATATCGATCAGTGCTGATGGATAAAAAACAAGCAACTCTTTAATAAGCTGAAAACAGGCGTATGCAGTGAAGTATAACCATCACTTGACAAGAAAAAAGAAAAAATCCTGGATAAGCGGGAACACTGCCAGAGGGATTATGGTGTCATGCGATAACATTTTAATAACCTTTAATCTCCACTGGTTTTGGCACATAATGGAAAACTTTACAAGAAGTTTAACAGCCATAACGAAGTGCGACGCCTCGGCTTCCCCTTCATCCGTACGCCTTGTTAATATCGGTTCTGTCCTCTGTCAAAGCAGCACGCTTATGTATAGAAATGAATTAATCCATACACTCATAATTCAAGCATCACCCCAGACTGAAAAGGGCGAGACGGGTCATTGATTACATGGGAGTGAGTGGATTGATGTAGAATGGAGGGAGGGGCTCCGCTGCGATTGCCTGCTTAGAGCACAGAGATAATTTGGACGCTTATTGATTTTACCCTGAAACTCCACGAAGGATCACCAATTTTTTTTGTCTCTGCTCCTCTGATGAAGGCGACACCCTGAACAGTACGCATAGGCGAGAGGAAGGGTTTTACATCGACAATAAAGGTGGCATTATCAGCCTGACCACACAGCCCGGTAAATAACACGCCGTCATATTAGTAAGGCCGATGATTTAGTGCTATTTGTTTTCCTCTTCTATTTGTTTTGCATGATAGCGGTATTTACGAGGCCGTGGCCGAGAGAGCCTCCGCTAGAACGCTGTCAGACATGACAGCAAGACGCACGGCGCACCTGAAAGCCAATTTCCAGGTATTAGACTACTTTAAGTTTTATGACCCTACGCCGCTGAACCTGATGTAATTACCCGGCAAGGACATTATGTCATTCAGGACCGGTGGTGTGAGGGGGGCTGATGTTAGAGAGCGTGGGGCGGGTCAGAAATGAGATACAAATTATTGCTTGTAGTCATTTTATGTTGACTTCCCACTCATTCAGTGGCCATCTCATGATGAGAGGTGGTGACCTTACCAGTGTTGTTATTAATTACCTTATTATTCTAATTAAGAAATAAGTCTCTGTGCAAAGTGAAGCTGATGAACATCACTAAGCGAGTGTGTAATTAATAGATTGCATGTTGAAGGTCAGACTGCAGGTTATTTGTAATGATGCTGGCCGGGGAGAGGAGAGCATTTCAGAGGAGAGTCTCGAACTCTCACTTAGTCTTAGGTTGAGAATCCTTTGAGCCCTGATTCATTCAACTTTCTTCTGTGAAGCACAAAAGAAGTTTGTTTATTTACATGTATGCATGTATGTTGAATGAATTTTGTCACTACAAAAAGAAAGTCCAGTATATGGATGCCAATGTTCTAATGGGCAGCCGTGGCCTAATGGTTAGAGAGTTGGACTTGTAACCCAAAGGTTGCAGGTTTGAGTCCCAGGTCTGGCAGGGATTGTAGGTGGGGGGAGTGAATAACCAGCACTCTCTCCACCCTCAATACCACGACTGAGGTGAGACCCTTGAGCAAGGCACCAAACCCCCAACTGCTCCCCGGGCGCCGCAGCATTGGCTGCCCACTGCTCCGGGTGTATGCACACTACTGTGTGCATGCACTTGGATGGGTTAAATGCAGAGGACAAATTCCAAGTATGGGTCGCCACACACCACTTCCCTTTCCCCTTTCTTAAAAAAAAAACAAAAACACTTTGTGTTGCATTGTAGAAAGAAAGTCCAACAGGGACTATTAAATAAATAATTTTAATTAAATGTGTTGATGAAAAATTAAAATAATAACAAGTAAAAGAAAAACTTAAATTACATGAAATCATGATTATGATTCATTTTAATCAGAGTAAAACAGTCTAAAATTAAGGCCTACGACTTGACAAAACAGACTAAATTTTAATTACATTTTCATCAGAAGTGTGAATGAGATTCAGAATTTACTGAAGGGTATAAAAATGAAGTTATCTTTTTGAAAATTATATTTTTATCATTTATGTTTAATTTAATATTAACAATGAAATAAACTGTATTTTTGAATCATTCATATAAAACAAGTAATTCTATATTATGTAGATCAATTACAAATACATAGTTTTAGTCAGATTAAAACTGATGACTATGACGAAATAGACAAGTCTTAAAGAGATTCAAAATTCATTGAAGTATGTAGAAATGATAGTTAATTATGATTACATATGCAAATTATTGTAATATGTAAAATTGAAAATATTTGTATATATATATACGTACATACATTGCAGAAAATAATAGAATAGAATTTGAAATGCTTGAATAATTTACTTAAATGTAATTTTTGTCAGCTAAAATTATATACACAATTACAATTACATAATTTTAGTCAGAGTAAAATTGACTAAATGTAATGATTATAGCTAAACAAAATAGAGTTAATTAAAGAATATTTCCATTAAAAGAAAAAAACTAACAAACAAACAAGCAAAAAACAATAAACAAGCAAACAAATAAATAAATAAATGGTCACCAAGGGCAAAAAAAAAAAAAAAAATCATACAAGGAACAGCATATGAAGGTCGGAGGACAAGGCATGACTGAGTTCAGTGTTTCTATAACATCACGTTTACTAAGATATCTGGTCAGTTATAGCAGGACAGTATAGATGTTGTCTATCCATTTAATGCTGCTTTCCACTGTATATTTCTCCTTCTTATCTCTCTTAATAACCCTCTCCTCCTGTATTATTTCTGTGTTGTAAGGGCCTCTCTTCAGGCTATGAATGAAACATGATGGAGGCTCTCAGGCACACAGAAGACCAGATGTGCTTGGTAGTACAGTACCTGCATCGACTCTTCTTGCAGGATGCACCAAAGTGTGTTCTGCTTATTTCCATACTGATGTTCTCTTATCATGCTCCGTGTTAGCATGAGGTCAGGATGTGATTAGTTCTGCCGTGAAAAGCATAACTCACCCGAGCAGCATGTTCTTGGATGCCTGGTGTCTATAAATGCAATGCAGGTGTAAGTGTGTTGGACAGTGATCTACATGTCCATTACAAATGTCATAAAAGTGATAATAACATGCTTCTCTGCAGCACCTGGGTGTGAAGGGCAAAGAAGATTTTTCCTGGTGTGCCCAAAGGTCGTCTTTAGGATGTGGGGGACCAAGCAATTCATCAAAACACTTGCCCTGTGTGGATGCAGGTTTATCTGGAGAATAAAATAAAATAAAATAAATATAGCAATGACACAATAACAAACAAACAAATATTCAATGCTCTCAAACTGAGAACAAACACATTATAGGTAATGGTTTGAGAGTGCATGGTAGTTTCTCCCAGATTTGGAGCACTAGGAGCTCTGTATTTTATTCTTTCAGTGGTCCAGTGGACAAAGGAAAAGTGCTTAGAAGCAGGAAGCAGAGAGGACAGGAAGAAATGACTAAGAGAGAGCTACAGCTTGTAAGACCCACAAGAATGTAAATAGTTAATGTTGGGCCAGCAGCTGACTTTAAAGGTTAATTACTTTCTAATCTGTGTACAAAGGCCATGACAGAAAAGGGGATATTAATAAGACATGACATGGCAGGGTCCTGCTAGGCCAAACGTCTGGACATTCAGGGAAGCATTAACATTGAGCTTGTCCATCACTTCAGATACAAGATAAAAAGAGAGTTATCAATCATCTGGGGCTTTAAGCCAAAAAAGGAGGAGAGGAGATAGAACAGGGGATACGAGAGAGAGAGCAGAGCAAGAGACAGAAATGCTGGCTTTATATTTTAAACTGGACTCCAGCCTTTTTTTGAATCTAGAGCATTGACATCACTTTGGATTTGATATCCTTCAGAAAGGCAAAATATCAAAGACGGATTGATGGACGGACAGATGGATGGATGGATAGACAGATAGATATATGGGTATATATGAGTAAATCACATATTCCAGAGTGCTGTGTAATAATTAAAATTATCTGTGTTCAACACTGCCGCCTATTTTCTTATTTGCAGTTGGTTTACTTTACTAATTACTGTCTCTGACAGTAACTGCATTACTGATTACTTCATAGTCCATTGAGCAAGAGTTGCTCAATCCATAATATTAAGAGACAAACATAATGTGAATCTGAATAGAAATGTCCTTTAGTGCAACCTCGACTCAATGGCAAAACTCTTCCTAAATAAACCTATACATACAATTGCATATATATAATAAATATTAGGGGTGTAACAGTACACAAACATGACGGTTCAGTACGTACCTCAGTTTTGATGTCATGGTTCGGTATGGTTTTGGAACAGCAGGTGGGAAAAAAAAAAAAAAACTAAACAAATTGTTTAAAAAAATAACAATGGTTTACTGAACAAATTGCTCTTTCTTTAAATAAATTCAATAATTAAAATGTTCTTAGCTTCTGCTCTAAACTATAGGGAGCCCTTTTACTTTACTATAAGGTTACAATTAACAACAGAGCCCAAAATTACTATTTATTTTTAACTAAGCCTAATAATAAACACAAATTAAAAAATTGTATGCAAACATGTCAATTGTTTTTAAATTAACTTCTAAATGATACAATTTCTATTTGTTGTTGAAATACAATAATTTAAAGAGTAATAACTTGTTTCATAAAATATTTGTTTAAACATATACATTAAATAATTAAGGCATCACTAACAGGTAAAGTAAATATAATGACGTATAGGCCTAGTCTAATATTTCACAAAATGAAGGTAAATGAAAATGAAAGGTAAATGAAATGCTACATGATATTTTTTACAAGCTGTTTTAATGACGTCTTTCCGCAGTTGAAACACTGATTGAGTGATAACATGAGATATTCATTCATGTATATTTTGCATGGAAAATAGTAATTAAGAGGAAGGGGTGATCACATTCACTCGCTCTCCGTGCTGCCGTTAAAATTGAGACGTTAGTATACGCCGATATGCCGCGCCACATCAAAGAGCATTAAAACGGCATTTATCGTCTGAATTGCCTGAATAAAAAAAAAAAAAAATGGAACGATTTGTTCGATACACGTGTACCGAAACAAAAGACCCATACCAAAAATATGAATACGTTTGAATACATGCACCGTTACACCTTTAATACATATACATCACTGCATTTGTGAAATGAACCCTTGGGGCATTAAGACACCAACAACTTTCAAATCATGATAACAAGGCATACAAAGACTTATTTTGTGTGGTTCCTTGCACCATAATACTTAATGTTATGACCTCAAAACACTTTTATAGGTAAACTTGCTCGGTAGCTCACCTGGTGTAGCACTGTACTCACAGTGAAGAACACTCATCTATGAAACATGAGTCATGATAAAAGAGGTCAAAGACTTGTAGAAGCAAGTTAAAATGGCATGGTTGCCTCAGAAAATGTGTTTTTATCTTACATTTTATTTTGTTAACTCTATTGGTTATGTTTAGGGTATAGTTTGGTGTAGGTAGTACATTATTTATAAACACAATACAGCATTATCCTTTTAGTGGCACTCAATGGACATTTCATTTCTGAAATGCTGCAATACGCAGATGCAACAACAAATGTAATAAAATGCTGCCAGATTCATATTTACCACCACTTACTGGACATTTCACTTTTAAAGTGTTATGAAACCTGCAAGAAGCAATTAGATTTAGTGTGCATGCTAATGCCAGAGGCGGCAGTCTTTAGAACCCTTGTTAGTGGGCCTGCCTCACATTCTGACCTCCACCGGTTCGAGCCCTGCTTGGAATGGGTGGAGTTGAATCTGTTGCATGCGCAGAGATGACAATCTGTGTATCTTACTGACTACTAAAAACCTGAAGCTTGAGAAGCACAGCTGTTTATAATGCTTGAAATTTCTGAAAATGGTAACAAGAGAAAGTAAACGGACTATCAAGAGAGTGTGAATACACATCTAAATACATGAAAGAGGTGCCTGACATCCTTTTAATCTCATTACATGATATTTTAAAGGCACAGGTGTTCAAAGTGGACAAAACAAGAAGAGAATCAGTGCTAAGAGTGCCACTCAGCAGATAAAAAAAACTGAATTATTTCTAGGGGCTTCAGATATGAGACAAGTGTAAGATAAGGATTGCGTTCACGTCATCCAATCGGCATGAGATGGAAAGCAGTACTCATACTATCCATTCCTTCCTCTCTCACACTTTTCGATATGACACAGGAGAAGACAAATCAGAGGACATAAAATGCAATGGCCCCTGCAGGAAAACTTTAGCAGATGTTTATAATCTGCCTTTCAAGAGGATATTGCTTCTTATCATGGGCGATGCTCCCGTCTAAATCTGTCACGGGCCCATCCTCTGCAGTCCAAACCAACAACCTGATCAGATGATATGACAGATATTCTACAAGAGGACAAAAAAAACAGGCACATCTTTCAGCCACCTACGGTCATGACAGATAGTCTTGAGTGAATGGGGACCTCGGGGATCCTGAGCTCTTGTCTCTAAAACCAATCGATATAGGAGGAGGTGGATGCTCAGACTGAGAGTGGATAGCAAAACTCTCTCTACAGCTCCAGCCTCAGTGTGAAGTGGCCCCTCAAGAGTTTCAGCAGATCCATATCAGTGGACCTCTTGGAATTATAGCAGAAAATATCAAATGATTTGGATTTTTTAAAGAATTACCTTAAGATTGATAACCAGATCATGTTAAGTCTTTCCCCGTGGGTCTAAATTGAACCCCAAACGCAACTTAACTGTATCTTGGTTTATCAGAATGAGCATGTCACCAGCAAGACCAGCACCAAATCAGCATTGGGATTCATGTTGCATCTGTTCTAAGCCAAAACATTACTGACAACTTGTTGATGGTGAAACAAAAAATATATTATAGATTGCAACCTGGCTTGCAATCACAATTTTAGTTTTGGGTTGTACATTCTTGTACGGCCCAAGTACTATTTCATCATCTCATATAAATTATTATTACTTTAGCACAGGGGTGTCCAATCCTGCTCCTGGAATCCCAATGTCCTGCAGAGTTTTGCTCCAACCTTCCCCAAAACACCTGCCTGGAAGTTTCTACTAATCCAAGACCTTGATTAGCTGCATCAGGCGTTTTTAATTGGGATTTGAGCTAAACTGCAGACTGGACACCTCAAGAAGCAAGTACTTTCTACAGGTCCTAGCATTTTGTCCTCCCCACCAGGCATGAACAGCAAGACCACTTTAATTAACGGCTATGAACATTAAGCATAAAAGTTGGTATTAGTTCTTTCTGTTTTGACACTGATCTGGAGTTTGAAACTTGTATTTAGGGCACATTGAACACATTGTACTAATTTCTCAGTTACGGAACAATTAATGTCACAAGAAAAATCCATCCCTTTTTCTCTTAATGCACTTGTCACTTACATTAATTTGATAAATTTACTTTCTGCTTGGCATATTCTCAGACTGACCTTCACAAGAGAAGATCATCAGTTCTCACAGGCTTTCTATCTGTGTGAAGTGTAATTTAGAAACTGCGCCTTAGACCTTCAACCTCACAAATGAAGCATACATAAGACATCATAGATTGAGAGGTTCTGTTTCACATGGCCATGCACTGAAGGTTAGATTCAGAGTCAGTCAGAGGTTTTGAACCCTTCCAAGAGACTACCTCATTAGTGAGTTTGCTCTGACAAAGTAACTCCCATTTCTCTGTAGGAACCCTCAGCCAAAAAGGACTAGCAGATTAATGACTCATATATAGATATAAAAGAGGAGTGTGTGAGAGAGACTTTCCCTGACAGCTTTTTTTTTTTTTTTTTTGGTGGAAAAATAATGTTATTTATTTAAGTCACAAGTTTAAGCTTGGAAAAAAAAGAAGAAGAAGGAGGAAAGAAAAGAAAAATACATTGTGTGTGCAAGTCCTTGTTCCTTGACTTCCATGTAATGCAAATTAGTAAGAGACTGTACTTTCTGGTATTAACATGGATTTGAAATAAGAGAGGGACATAATTGGATGTAAATAATGGGGAAAACCCAAAAGAAATCATTCTCAAGTAATGGAGGAGACGAAAGTGCACAGAAAATTAATTGTCCAGGATTGGAAGTAATTAAATTGGACATGGCCAAAGTCACACAAGGATTAATGTTGGATGGATTCTAGTAAGTGCTAAAGGTTTTATGTACCCTTAGTTTTATGCCATTCACAAGGCCGTCAGATAATGTGCTCATTGTACTTGGCCAAGAGACTAAACCCAAGAAGCCTATTTATCCTCCATGACTTAAATAAGTGCTTTAACACAGTCAGTGCACTGAGTTGTCATGGATTTTACAAGTCATTTTTATTTTTATGCCAGTCAGGAACTGTTCATTTATACAGCCTGTAATAGCAGTCCAATTGTGCATTCCAAAATAATAAAAATAAAAAAGGCTACTAAAATAACTGAAATAATATTTAACAATATTACTGTTTTACCATATTTTTGGTAAAAGAAATGCAGGCTTGGTGAGCATAGGATATGTTATTTTGAGAACATTTTACTCAAAAAAAAAGGCTACTAAAATAATTGATATAATTTTTCACAATATTTGTCAGTCCTGTGTCTTGTGTTTTCCTCCCATTTGTACCCTTATGCCCATATTTGGTCCTTCCTGTTTCCTGTTCTCGTTTAGTTCTCATTATGTTCCTTTGATTGAAAATCGACCGGTGGACTCTTGTGGACTGTTTCTGGAGTGGTCTGGATGAGGGAATCGCTCAACGGATGCCACTGGCCGGGTCCCGGTGGACCCTGCCCAATTACATCAACCTGGCTTGGTCCCTCAGCAGATCCCGTCTCCTCGGCGCCAGCTCAGCAGCATCATCCATTCGTTCCATCCATCCAAGGTCAAGTCAACTAAGGTCAAGTTCATCAGTCAAGTTTGCTGGCTGCTACAAAGTCAAGCCCGCCGGCTGCGGCTCTCTCCAGCCCGACGGCCGCGGCTCACTCAAGTCTGCCGACCGATCCTCTGTCAAGTCTGCTGGCCGTTCATCTGTCAAACCCGCCGGCTGTGGCTCACTCGAGCCCGCCGGCTGCTCCAAAGTCAAGTTCGCGGGCCGCCACTCCCTCAAGCCCGCCAGCTGCACCATTGTCAAGCCCTATGCTGACAGCAGCTGTGTCTCTCACCTCAAGCCTAAGGAGGAATCAGAGGAGGAAAAGGCTGTTGGCTTCAGCCCCGGAGTTCGCTCCAGTGTCGGCTCCAGCCCCTGTCCAGAGTTGTGAGATAGCTCTAGCCCCTGCCCAGAGTCGAGAAATGGCTCCAGCCCCTGACCAGTGTCCAGTGCAGGCTCCAGCCCCTGACCACAGTCCAGTGCAGGCTTCAGCCCCTGACCAGAGTCAAGTCATGTCCCCTGAAGTATTGTCCACAGGAACAATTCTAGTTGGTCTTGTCCGTCTTGTCTTGTCTGTTGGGGTTCTTTAGAAGCAGGCTGCTTCCCCTGGAATTTCATATATATAGACTACCCCACAATGAGCTATCAAACAAACTCATTCTAAGAAGAATCTAAAATCCCCCCCCCAAACCATCACGAGGTCTAAACTAATCATCACTATCACGTGACGTCAATATCATGAGTTGGTTTCCTATCTTACCCACTCAGAAGAAGTGATAATGGCAAACTCAATCAGGAGAACAACAAAGATCTTTTGAATCAAGAACTGAAAGAGTCCTTTCGCAACCCGAGAGGAACCTCGTGATCACGATGTATGGACCAGTATATCCACCGGAAAAGGACGAGTAAATTAACTGATGCCCTCAGGCCTGCAAACGCTGGATCTATACATGACTATCCCCTGACCATCTGCTTCCTGCCCTTCTGAAACCCATCTCACCTTCTTTTCTCTTACAACAAAAGAAACAGAACCTTGCATGATGATTTTTAAAAGACAATCATTTAAAGTCATTTAAAGTATTAGAGCAATATGCTCTCAAATAATATGCTTTCTGTTTGATGTGTTATTGGAACCTATGATATTTTAATCTTTGCCTTATAACTTTTCCTTTTAGCAGATAACCAATATTTAGTATCGTGTGAAAGCTTGTTTTATTAGCAATAACTTGGTGTGAATGAAATGTTGATTTTTGGTATCATACGCATGATTACAACACTTTGTAGAGGTGTTGGCAAAGTCTTTTGGACATTTTCTCCACATGATAAATTGACTAGCATATAATTGTAACGTAAAATACGTAATATATATTTCATTTAAAGAAATAGTTTAATTTAGCTCAAAGGGAATCATTTATGATTTTATAGGGAATTTGGA
>JAFVLL020010257.1:0-29871 GCA_021397915.2 Tor tambroides
AACGAGACGCTGCGTCTCGAGGCCATACCTCCGGCATCCCTGCCAGCGCTTGCTTCATTCCTAGAAGCCGACGCCGGCTCCAGCGCACGTGCTTTTAAGCTTCCTGGTCGTGACGCCACCCCGCCCGTGACGCCTCGCCCTTCCATTGGACTGATTGCACATGTGATTCAGAGCGTGGTCACGCTGAAGGCGTTCCCATAGCGTTTTCGGACGCAGCGTCTCGTTCCCTTCGGGGAACCATGGTTACATACGTAACCTGAGACGATTTCCAATCAACCTGGGTGGAGTAATATTCTAGCAACCACACTAGCAACCATAAAACAATGCCACAAAATCACTCAGAAACAACACATTCTCATGACAATAAGAAAACATGTTACGTTTTGTTGAACTGGTGGAAAAACTAATCTCAATACGTTTTCGTAGAATTCCTTATGCCCCACAGAGAGTTACAACTTTTTATTTTCTAAAAAATGTAAATTTTCAAATGAATCAAATAACTAAAATCCATACAAAATCTCCATCTCATAAAACCATTATGATTACTCATGATATCAGGTTGCTCTGAGCACATTGCACACTTGCCACTCTGAAAATATAGTTAAATAAAAATCTAATTAATAATAAACCAACTCTTCCATCAACTAATACAATGAATTAATTTAACTGTAGGCTTTTATGGTGTGCTTTTAATGGCTATGTCACAGCATAGTTCATCCATTCAGATTTTACAGCTGGAACTGTCCTTTTATAAACACCTTAAAAAAAAAATCTGAGAACAGGCGCCTGTGAGAGGTTGAAGGCGGCTCTCTAAATATAGCTGACATTGAGGCATGAGCCGAAATGCTATTGTTATTCAGGCGATGTCATATTGAAGCCTCTTTGCTGTTTGGAGTTAATGGGCCTTGACCAAACGCAGAGGGAGAGGACACATGCAGAACATTTTCTAAAGGAGAGAGAGCATGTATTTACCCACACTGACACTTAAATTCACTGCCCTAGAGGATAAATCTCAGATGGGAAATGGGGCAAGGTTAAATTGAGCCAGTGTGTGTGTCTGTGTGTAAATCAAAAATGTCACACACACCTCACAAAATACATTTTACCCACTACGCCCCTCGCCATTGGTGTCAATCATCTGGTAACAGGGCAGAGGAGCGTTCCCAACCTGTCAATCATCTTTCAATTCCTCCCACTTCATGGAATACTGGAAATCTCCATAGATATAGCAGCGGTCTTCCCCATTAAGACGAAGAGGAGGATTGTCAAAGTCTTTTGTGTCAGAAAATGCCAGTCTAGACGGTCAAACGCCTGAATAATTTATGTTATGAGTTGAGTCTTTCCGAAAATCGCTTTTGATGTTAGGATGTGAAGATTAGTGAAAATGCTTAAGTCATTCAGATGATTCTCTTGTAGAATTTGCTCGTGAGCATCTGTAACATGTCTTTCCAATTTAGTTTGAGATGTTGGAGTTAACTGACTGAGAATCTTCACAGACTTCATATGCCTAATATGAATAGGGGTAAGTGTACAGGAAACACAGAGAGTAGGTCACAACCTTGGATACAGACTGTAAGCCTTCATCCCTAACAGAAGACACCTGCCATCCACTGTTAGAGAGCTTACAAACCATTCTTAACTGAACAAGTCAGACAAGCCTACTTCACAACAACATTTAACAAAGTAGTGTTCCTATAGCTTAAAAGAGCATGCCAAATGCCAAAATCGATGGGTTTGATAACCAGATAATGCATGAACTGATCAAATGTATACCATGAGTGCAATGAAAGTCACTTTGAATAAAACATTTTGCCAAAGGCATAAAAAGTAGTAGAATTCACAAGACACCCATGTGAAAAAGCGCGCTTACCTGTATAAAATGTGCACTTGTAGTGTACGTCAAATCTTAAAAGTATGTTTGCAAAAAACTGTACTTGCAGATAATAAAATATGAAATAAAATGCCTCTTACCTAAAGAGAGACACTTTTATGACTGTTTCTTAACTCGCATATACTTTAGAAATGCGCAATTTGTATTAATGTCAAGGTAAAAGTTTAACTTTAAAGTATGCTTTAAATGTACTTAATAATCTGAGTGTTTCAATGTTTTTAATGGTTCTTTTTGTCATGGTGCACACACGAGGGAGGACACAGGAACACGGAGACGAGGATATAATTCAAATAATAGTCTTTAATTAAGACATCAGGGCAAGACAAGGCAAGGCAGACTCAGACAGGAACACCGGGGAGTAACGAGTAGACCAGACAACACGAAACAGAACGGGCATGAACTAATATACACAAGATAATATGACACACAGCTGGACAGACTTAACTAATAATCACATGAAACAAGGACAGGAAACAAACCAAATAAGGACACAAGAGGCGGGAACACATGACACACACGACAGAGGACTGACACTTTTGTTGTGCTTTAAAGAAGTACTCTTATTTTGATGTAGTGTGTTATTCAATATTACATATAAAGTTAATATATTTTAAATACACTAAATACTTTATCGATACAAATGTGTAACTACAAATATATTTAAATAAATAACACAAGGTTCAACATAAATTAAGGGTTACACTTTATTTTAAGGTGTCCTTGTTACAGTGTAGTTAAGTACTGAGTAATAATAATTAACTACATGTACTTACTATGCTTAGGGTTTGGTTCAGGGTTACTTGCATGTAATTATGCATAATTTATTGTTATAAGTGCATATAGTAAGTGCATGTAACGTGTAACAAGGACACTGTAAAATAAAGTGTTGCATAATTAAGGATATTTTAGTTTACAATAAACACTTACCAATACAATCGGCAGTGCACTTTAACCATATTTCAAAGACAATGGAATACATTTTCATTTAATTTCAAATAATGTGCTGTTAAGTCAACCATTTGCAATTATTTGGTATGTGTTTATTAAAACTGCAGTGACCTTAAATTCTGAACTTGATCCTACACTGTTTATTCTAGATATTAATAATGCCTCAAACTGGCAGATTATTGACAAGAGGTATACTATTAGTTTTCTATGTAATCAGCTTTGCAGCAAATGATTCAATATGTGTTTGAGTGAATCACACTGAATCACTAGCAATTTCAGACTTTTCCCGTTTGACTGATTAGAGTGATTCATTCACTAATTTGGTATTTATAGTTCTGACTCTAAACAGCTGATTGAAAACATACAAGATTGTTGAACTTTTACCAGGGAACATGATTCTAAGGTCAGTGTATGTAATCTCCATTGCCAGACAAGAAATTATGGTAACACATTAGTATTGTCACAATGTCTACTGTGAGGAGCAAGGAACGCGGAGACGAGGAAAATGTGAATCACAGTCTTTAATATCCAAGGAAAGGGGTAATACAAGCAGGCAGGAGACACACGTAGCACATCAATGTAGACGTGTAACACCGGACCAAGGAATCAAGGGGCAGACAAAACTATAAATATAGGGCTTAAGGAGGGGTAATGAACGGGACACAGGTGCATCAAATGAGACGATCAACGAGAGGGAGAAACTAGGTCACAGGGAGCACATGGAGAGAAAAACACACACAGACAGTACAAAGGTGTGACAAGTATAGGAACCAATTCTATTAACTAGTTGCTTATTAGCATGCCAATTATTAACACATTGGCTGTTTAATAGCGCTTATAAAACATATTCTGCATGACCACATTCTACATCCTTAATTCTACCCAGTACCTAAATTTAACAACTACCTTACTAAATATTCAGAAGCAGCAAATTAGGAGTTTATTGAGACAAAATGCATAGTTAATGGTTTGTTAATAGTGAGAATTAGACCTAAAAATAAAGTCTGACCAAATTTATGAGTAATATTTTAATGGGGCACAGTGGTAAAAACCATTCAGAACATCAGTACCCACATAGCATCCACAACACCTTTTAGTCGCACCCCATCAAATGTTGCAATTCGGCAAGCAATGCAGTCAGGTCCATTAATCCTTAGAAAATTTGGTGATCATAACTAAGCGATTTTGTAATGGAACACTTGACGTAACACTAATATCCAAAATACTGCAAGACACACTGTTGTGCTTGAATAAAATAAAGTTTACTCTAAATCAATCAGCACTGAAAAACATGGCTACGAGCTGTTGTGTGTGTGTGTGTGTGTGTGTGTGTGTGTGTGTGACATCATTGTCAGGCACTGGTTTGCATAATCACAGTCCTCTGCTCCATTACTGAAAATCAAATCCTGTTGTGACAGTCCTGCTCTGAGATCAGGATCTGGCTCCGTCGTGACACTCTCCCTCCAGCACACACGTGTTCTCTGTGAAACTCAGTCTGCCGCCCATCTGTTGGTCGAGCGGCTGCCAGACAGCAGGCACTGATCTGAGAGCAGCCTGACTCTGAGATCATATAGCAGTGAACAGAGAGAGCTGGCCACTGATGTAAGAGCATGTGCGTGCCCAGCATAATTTTCAAGCCTAAATGCTTGAAAGGTATCATTCTATTACTATAGCTACATGAGTACATTAAGTATGGATAATCTTTTAAAGAAATTATTTGGATTCAAAACAGTCCCTCATTGACTAGTCCCTCAAATCTGTGAGACAATTCTTTCTCAGGGTTTAAAAGCAGAAATGTGAAGCTTATATTATTGTTAGCACTTATTAATTATTACAAATGATAATGCTGTTGATTGAACAAAGGTTATTGAATCGAACACGAAACATTAAGCAGGATTTCCATGCTTAAATTTCTGGCAGCCTTATACCTTTGACCTTTCGAAGAACCTTGAGATTTCTATAATTTTACAACGTATTTGCATGTTCATGGTTCTTCAATGTTTCATTTTGGTTTTATTTATTTATTTATTTTAATTTTACATTTTAATAATTTCAGCAAGCAGCAGACCCTAGTTTGGAAAATCTAGCTTTGGGAATGATTTATTCCAAAATGCAAATTCTCAACCAATTACATTTGACATCAGTGACATAAAACTGTCTTATGAATATAAATGTAGCAGCTGGTGGTTTTCAAGAGTGCTGAAGCACAGATGTCACTTGTTATTAAAGGCAAAATATGTACTGAAATCTGTTTTTATTTTGATGTCTTCAATGCTGCTTCTCAAAATGCCACTAACTATTAAATTACTTCACAAAAGTAAGTCACCAAACATTATTTTTACAAATGGCAACATGGACAAACATGTAAGCATGGGATGTAAGTGTATTATAATATGCAGTATGTAATAGGTAAACAAAATGTAAGCAAATGCATTTAGAAAAAATATGATTATTTAAATGAAAAAAGATGCAAGTAGTTAATAATAAACTATGCCATCATTTTGTAAGTGCAAAAATTCTACCTGTTTCATTAATGCATGATTAACAAATATGGACAAATTAAGTTCATTAGTTTATATTAAAACTGTCTAATTAAAATGAATGTCAATTGTATATGTAATTCAAATACATAAACCTTCTATGTAAGCTTAAATATTTTTTGTGTGTGTGTGTGTGTGTGTGTGTGTGTGTGTGTGTGTGTGTGTAAATTGGGTTTGGCACAAAATGTATATGATGAAAGAATTCTCTTCGGGAAATGATTCATTTAACTGACTATCAAACCCCACAAGAGAGTAAAAGTAAACATCATTCGCTACATTTGAATCAGAGTTCTGTAATGGTTGTAGACAACATATGAAAACATCAAATGCAACATCCTGGATTCATCCCAGCTGAAGCACTGAAACTGTTATAGTAATTACTGAGAGTGGCCAGGTGGTTAAACGCTTGTTCGCAGCTTCCCTACGACAGAAGCGACTCGCTTGATCTCACCAGCAGTCCTATCCATCCCCGGAGACAAACGTGGGAGTTATATGATTGCAACAAGACAGCAGGTGTTGCTTTATTTAACACAGACAAAGCTCTAAAATTGATCAGAGGGAATCCTGGGCTGTTTCACATATACCGAGGCATCACACATACATATCGAAGCGAAAGCCTGGTGCCAACTCGTGCTGAGCTGCTGGTTTCTTGCAATTGATTGTATGGTTCTATGCCAGTTCTGTGTTGCACAGGTGGGTCTCAGAGAGAGGTCTGTTACTGGATGGCTATAAGATGGATTTATTGATAAACATCTGTTAAGAATATCCTCCAAAGCACTCGCAAGGTGTTCATACTGAGATCTGAGACATGTTTTGCATCTCACAGCGTGACCTGCTCTCAAGAGAGATGCCAACAAAGAACAGAGAAAGAAAAATACTAGCCTATTCCCTAAACAAGACCTGGACGATGCATTTAACATTTAAACTGTTCAGCTTCCACTGCACCACCACAAGAAGGAATCGGCATAAGCTCTTTATAAAAACATGCCTGGGGCGACTAAATTATATTACCTTGCTTCTTGCACATTTTGTGACACTTTCAAAACAAAATATTCAGTGAGTGGCACTAAAAGCGTTATAAACCAAACCGATACTGTCAGGAAAAGCAAATGTGAGGTGAAAATGCATTTGCTGAAGCAGCCATGTCATTTTAGCTTGCTTCTACAAGTGTTTTAGCTCTTTTATCATGATTTCATTGGACCTGAATGAACTGCATTGCAAGTGCTGTACCAGGTGTGCTACCAAGCAAGTTTACTATATTAGAAAAGCCAGTATGCCATATGTAGCTATATGTATATGTGATACAGATGTTTAAATGTATTAGTTTTCAAATCATGCAATATGGTAAGTGGTTTGAGGTCATGACATGGTATTTTGCTAATACAAATATGTAAGTATTGATCGATAATGTCCCACTGTAATCATAATTTGCATGATATACAATACAAATTGTTTGCAGATATTTCACTAGTGAATATTTCAGCTGCAGTGAATTTTATGAATAGGCACGTTTTTGCAAAAATGTAGGTAGAGGCACAATTTTCCAATGACCCTGTTTTAGAAGTAAATTACATTTAGTGGTGTTTGCTAATATAACTATTATTTATATATGGATTTGAACAAACCACTAACCCTAAAAAATAAACTAATGCAACTCATTCTGACTTGGTGATACAGACATTTTGTGAGGAGAGTTGTGCTATTTCTTTTCTTAATGATCAGACTTATAATTTGCATCAGGCAAATGTTAAAAGCTGAATCTTAAATCAGTATAACTGTCCCGATATTTATTTGTAACACAAAATAAAAAAAATAAAAAAACTGACTTGTATATGGTTGAGTTTATTCACACGTTTGGTGTCATCTGAACACACAGCAACATTATGGACACTGACAACAAGCACTGAAAGGATCCCACTTTATATTAGGAGTCCTTAACTACTGTGTACTTACATTTAAATTAATCATTTGGTACAATGCACTTGTGTACATGTTTTTTCATTGTACTTATATATTTTTAAAAATACCTGCATTTAATTACATCTGTAATTAGTTTATGTAATTACATTTATACTTACACTGTTGACCCATCACTTACACCTTAACCCACCCTTAAACCAACCCATACCACCAAACCTCTCCCTAACCCTACCTGTATCCCACCTCAATAGCAGTAAAAGTGTTTTGCAATACAATATGAACAGAATAAGTACATTGTAATTACATCAAAAATAAGTACATAGTAGTTAAGACCACTTAATATGAAGGACCAAAGAAAGAATGAAGGAAAGAATGATGTTCTAAATCCTAAATTCTAAATAAAAGGTAAGAAGGTAAGGGTTGTTTGTGATTGGCAGACTCTAACATTAAGAAAAAATGTAAAAAATAATGTTAACACTTTAGTATAGGGAACAATTCTTACTATTAACTAGTTGCTTATTAGCATGCCTTGTTATTAACATATTGGCTGTTTATTAGTACTTATAAAGCACATATTCTACATGACCATATTCTACATCCCTAATCCTACCCAAAACCTAAACTTAACAACTACCTTACTAAATATTCATGAGCAGCAAATTAGGAGTTTATTGAGGCAAAAGTCATAGTTAATGGTTTGTTAATAGTGAGAATTGGACCTTAAAATAAAGTGTGACCAAACTGATTTATTCAGATTCTATATTTTCACTATTTTCTCTTAGGGTATGGCCCAGATGCCCATCTGTCTGCTGCCACATCTGGTCTCCTAATGCACAAAACTCCTAATGCTCCTAACACACTCAAACACAAATACTGGACATAGATGATCTTATCTTTTAATATTAATATTAAAAATGCACTCTAGGCTATGTAATATTTTATTCCTTTAGCAGAAGATCCCTTAAATCCCCTTCCAAAAAAAAAAAAAAACCCCAAACAAACAACAACAACAAAAAAAAAACAGATAAACAGATGGACTTTATGACTTCATTTTTTCCACTGATATCTTGAAATTAGAAATCATGTTGCAGCCCTCATGCCATTGCAAGTTAAAAGACAAAGGGCAAAGGTCTGTCTGCCGGCTCATGGGAAACATCTGTCTGTCTCTGAGTCTCTCCGAAGACCATCAGTTGCACATTCATTGTATTGTGGGGTAAGATCACAAACAATGTTCAAAGTCAACATTCTGCTTGTTTGTTGTCTGCTTTGTAATTATCTGTGAAGAATGGATGTCTTTTTCTGTCTGCTGTCCCTCATTGTCTTTCAGCCTTGTGTTAATTACAGCCTGGTCACAATGAGACCACAGTCGACCCTCACCGGCAAATACTGCGGCTACATTACAGCGGTCCAGCCAGAGTGATCTGCAGATCTGCAAACTCCTACATCTCAGGGTCATGAGACACGGCTTTCTCATTAGTACAGCATGAGAGACATTACAGACAAACACACACACACACACACACACACACACACACACACACACACTCTGAATCAGAGTAGCATGTCTGAAGTCTTGCTCACAAGAAGCCAAGGAGATGTGAAACACATTTCTGCTGTTGACTGAGTTACACAAAAAAGATACACAAAAAAGAGCAGCAATAATTAAGACGCATATGAACTTAATTCAAAACCACTAGTGTAAATCTCATGAAAACCATCAAGAAAAAGTCCTGTTCTCATTACTTTAAGTAAATAAATACAAATTATAATATTATATGAATAGTAAAGAACATTTGTTAAATAAGTGCAAGTAACTAAGATTACAAATGAGATGCAGATGAGAATTACTGGATGTGTTTTACAAGTAAAACAGTTTCCTCTTCCTAATAAACTATTATTTGAATGGTATACTAGAGCTTTATGCAAACCGTATACAGTTAATCTAAAGCATAATAAAATGCTTCATCAAACTTTACAAATATTTAAGTTATTTAATATTTACAAACACTCATTGTATTCTACCAAAATACTATTATTGTGTTACTGTTAACTGGAAGAAAAAAAATCTAAAATGTACTGGTAACTTTCTGCCAGAATATTTTTCTTTTAAAGGGCTATTATTTTGTCATATTTGTATTACTACATTTAATGTGACTGTGAAAATCATAGTAAATCATAAGATCTCCTTCAACTTTACCCATCTTTACCCTATCATTTTACATTATTATTATTATTATTATTATTATTGCTGAAGGTTACCACAGTTGTATCTAAATGATCACATGTAATACGTAATCATATGTTACTTATTGAAACATGGTGTTCCACAGAGCACATGCAAGATACAGTATATTCATAAACAGGTAAGATTCACTCACTGTTGTCAGCCCTGTACATAAATTATGGATGAGACATATTAAATGTATCAGGTCCTGTGAGTGAGTTCAGGTCGGTCAAGCTGCATTTTCCCCAGTAATAAACTCATTTAAATAGTAATGAACCTCCGCTACAGAAGCACTGTGGGGTGACCTGACCCGCTGAGAATCATAAAAATATATTCATACTAAATATACATACTACACACAGAGAAACAAAGAATGTTCATTAACCCCCTAAAAGGCACTTTTCAAAGTCTCATATGCTGTATCTGTTTAAAACGACAGAGGAGAGCCGTGTTGATGTGAGTCAGCGTGAGAGTAATATCCCAAATCGTCATCTTTGCTAAAAGAGACTGTAAATGACGCTCAAACAGAGGAATGCTGTGAAAGCTGAGAGTGACTGAAGTGCACGTGAGCAGCAGAAACCCAAAAGCGGCAATCTAACGTCAGCACTGACAGATTTCCTAAGAGAGCCTTAAAACCAGGACATTCCACCTCAGCCAAGACCTGAAAAACACAGCTAATAGAGACACTTAGAGAGAGACAAGGGGTAAGTGAGGACACAGATATTGTGTCTACCACCGTTTCAACTGTCATAATTGAGCCATGCAAAGACAGCTTATGAAAAACCGCTGGGGAAAAGGGGAAGGGGTTAACAGCATATGAAGAGGTGTTGCTGGGAAATTAGCACATTGGTGATTTGGTGTTAAATGTGTTAAATGCTGACATATTTCTTCACATACTGGCATGTTTCTTCTTGTGAGGTCTGACTGTGTCATCTAATGAGAAATGAGCATATGTGTGTGTTTCTAACCTAGCCGTACTTTGGGCAATAATGCTGAAAAAAACGTCTCGAGAGGTTAACAAAATCTTTAACTTAAACCTCCTTTTAGGGAAATCTTCACATTTTAAAACAATAAATGTCTGCTGTAGACTACATATATTATATTCACTAACTGTCTGATGCAATTTGCACACAAAAACATCAAGAGTATTATTTTAACAGTATTGGTTTCCCATAAACTTGCTTCTAAATGTAATGTAAACACAAAACAGCACATCCTGTCCTTTATGTGACAAGATGTGCTTAATTGCATTGAAAGTGTACTTCAAATCTTAAAAGTATACTTAAAAATGCTCTACTTGCAGATAATATATTATTAATTAAATAAAAATAAAAGGCTTTTAACACTTTATATATATAAAGTGCACTTTGTAATAATGTTAAATTAAAAGTTTTAGGCCTGATTTCATATACAAGGGCTAGGGTTAAGCCAGGATTAGGCCAAAATTCAATTAGGATGTTTAAGTATCTTTTATAAACGTGCCTTAGAAAAAAAAAAATCATTACTGGTGTGAATCATTAAAAAAACAATGGCACTGACATATTTTAAGATACATCAGTGCTAATTTCCTTCAGTTAAACCAGCTCAGACATGCATTTTAGTCTGGGACTAGGCTTAAGCCTCATCTGTGATACAGTGGGTTAGAGTTTTAAATCCTATTTAAATCATATTTGCATTTTAAATCATTGTTTTAATAATCTTTTGTCATGCTTTAAAGTACACTTATTTTGATGTGCTGACTAACATACTAAACCACATGTATAATTTGACCTGATATTGAAAGTTAATATCTTAAATGTACTAAGTTACAACATTCAGTCTGCAATTAAGTATACTATTTACTTAATGTGTTCTTCTGTGCAAAATAAAATCTAAAAACACATACAGTAATACACACACATACACTTATCCACCAAAGCATATACACACATCTCATACACACAACAGTTTTTATATCTAGGCACTAATACATTATGAGCCATGAGGGTGGGATATTTTGGTTTGGACCAGTAAACAACTACCAAGAAAAAAATCATACAGCAAAACCCTGGAAACTTCTCACTGGCTCAATGGAAGTGAGTTTTACACGGTGTAGCTCACATTTTCTTCCAAATCTCGTTAGTTTTAATGGTCTTAATTAAGCAATTCACACTATTCCTAGAGCAAGTTTCACACTTGTCACTGTCAGGAACTTGTCAGCCTATTAGAGATTTAACAGTGTGTTTGAGTGTGTTGAATGTGTATGTCTTATGAAATTGCCTTGTCATCACATAGCAGGGAAGGCATTATGGATAATTAATTTATCTGGCCTAACATTTCCCTCCTCTTTCTCACACTCTGTCTCTCTCTCTCACTGGGTGGTAGTGTTTGTTTACTTTCTCTCTCTGCTCCAGGAGTCTGGGGGTAGACAAAAAAAACTCTTTGACATTCAGTTCAGTCTTCTGTTTGTGTTTTTATCCCAGTTATAAATCCTGGAGGAATATTACACATTCGTCTGGACTGATCCTTTGAGAGGCATTTTTATAATAAGCCTTGCACCCAGTATTTAGAATGAAGACACACTAATCATAAAAAATGTTTATTATTTATATTTTGTTAGTAATGATGACACAGATCCCTGAAATTCAACCATGGAACAGAGATAACTAATATTTTATTCAGTCATTTCTCAAAGTCAAATGTAATGTGTACATCTATGGAAGCCTGTTTCCACCACTGAATTAAAAAAAAAAAAAAAAACCTTTTTATCTCACAATTCTGCCTTTTTTTCTTGCAACTGGGAGTTTACATTTCACAATTCAGACTTTTTTTCTCAGAATTGCATGATTTAAACTAGGTATAAAAAAATAGATATAAACTCACATTTCTAAGAAAAAATTTCAGAATTGCGAGATATAAACTCATATAAAGATATAAACTAAAATTGTGAGTTTAAATCTCGAAATTCTGACTTTATTTCTCAGAATTATGACTTTATTCCTCAGAATTATGAGTTTATTTCTCAGAATTGCAAGTATATATCACAGTTCTGAATTTTTAACTCACAATTGCGAGTTTATGTCATGCAATTCTGAGAAAAAAAGTCAGAACTGTGGGAGAAAATGTCACAATTACCTTTTTTATTTTATTTTTTTAATTCGGTAGCAGAAACGGGCTTCCATATACATCAGCTCAAGGTGCACTTTATAACTCAGACTAAATTCAGCAGAGATAACGCTGACTCAAGACACAAAACGACAGTTCATTTATTTTCTCTAACAGTCGCTCCTTTTCTCTTGGTAAACTACTTGAGTAGAGCTTTTCTTCAGAATGAGCTGCAGAGAAAGCAGAGATATTTCCTACTACATCTTCATTTCAGACACTGAAATCAATACCTCATCTGTCATCATCTCTTCATCTCTGAGAGACAGAGAGAGAAGGATATAGTGTCACTCACATATACACACATATACAGACGTCGCTGAGCAGCAGTCATCCAGGAAACGTTTAATTTAACCCTCACACTTACGCTAACGGACGCTGGCTCTGTTCCAAATATTAGTGAGCTGCCTGCTGTCTACTGACTACAAAGGCAGCTGCCCTCTTAGGCAGAATGCTAACCGTCATACAACCTCATAAAGGACTCATTAAAAAAAAAAAAAAAAACAGTCTAGACAGAATAGACAGCCACCCCACAAGCAGAAGAAATGAGTTTGATATCTATGTGATGAATAAATCATAAATACAAAAATGTTAGATTGATTTTTTCATACTTTCTGGTATTGAATGAAACTGAACTTGCTGCACCAAGTACCAAAATTGTTTAGAATTCAAAAATAATAAAAATGTCATTAAAATAACATTAAAATGTGTTAATATTACCATGAACTGACACTTCATACTTTCTTCAAAATAAGCTTGACAAAAATGATAAAAACAACGATTTAAAATGTAACTTAAGTAGCCATTACTAAGAAATGTACTAAATTGTGTTAAGAAACAAATGTCATGAAAGTGAACTTCCTGTTTCATTAATATTATATTATCTGCAACTGCAGTTTTCCAAAAAATATAGCCTTCTTTGAAGATTTAAAGGACAATACAAGTGCACATTCAATACAATTAAGGGAAGGCAGATCACTATGTTTTGGAACAGAGCTTTCAAGCACTGTGTTTTGAGACTGGGATTCAAGTAAAAATCTTTGGAAGAGATTATAACTTCACACAATCCTCAGCCTCGCATTCAACACAAAGCATCTGTGTTTCAACAATCATGCTGAACACAATGAACACACAGAAGAACAAAAGAGCCCTCCACTAATTAGGCCCATGAATAATTGCAGAAAGGGAAATGCATGACACATCCTAAAATCAGTTTCAGGAAACATGTAGTGATAAATGGCATACAGTGACTGTGAAATATCTAAATCAAGGTCTCTGGGTTTTCCCCACCACAAATATCAGAATACATCACCACAACATGCTTCTGCTAATGAACACAAGCAGAAAAGGAGAAACACAGCAGATCCTTGTACTGGATTAGGCTCTGTATTAAACACCAAAGTGATAGAAACAATGAAACAATGGCGTCTGCTAAACAACGCAAGCAGAACAAAATAAAATGACTGAGAACAATACTTTATTTCTGATAATGCACCATGGGAAGGCGATTTATCCATATGAGGGTTTATAGCACAGCTATTGTTTGACAGACACAATTTTGATGTATTCTGTAAGTAACAAAATAACAATGCAACTGCCTGGAGACTGTAAAAACAACAACAACAAGAAAAAGACTCATGAAAAAAAAAAATCTCATGGACTGGCTTAAAACGGACTGGCTTTTTGGCATAAATAGTTTGCCTATTTTAAGAGAATGTAGTGAATAGGTTTGTTTTAAAACATGTTTAATAGATGTTTAGTTGTCATATGACAGGAAAACGATGAAATACAGACGATACCTTTCATGCATGAATGTGTGTCAAGGTTATTCAGTTCTCCACAAAAAAAAAATATCAGATATGCCAAGCTCTTTATGAACATGCAAGTTTTATTCAGGTCAAATGCACTAACCCCCCCCCAAAAAATGTATTCCTGACTCAAAAACGGATTATATTTGTGACAATTGTATTTTGATTTTGGGGGAAAAAAAACAAAACATGCATAAAAACCTTTTATAAAAAATTATCAAGTTTTGTGCACTCATATACAACTTTTGGGAACAAGAAAACATTTTAATACTTTATAATATTTTTGTACAAAATGCCATTAAGGATTGTTATTTGTTTGTTGTTTTAATGTACGAAACGAGCATCAATACAAATACTGTATTTCATGTTTCAAAAAGTTGTTTCCAACTAGATTTGTTTTTTAAAATGTTAGTCTTATTTGTCAGTATCTGTACTGAAATGATCTTTTCCTAATACTAGCACAGATAACACAATTTTCATGTAGTTGACTGACCTAGTAGTTTGATCCGTTTTCCAGAAACTCTGTTTTGAATGCCCAATGAATTTGAATTTGACCCCTTTAAATCCATTTTATCAGTGAAGAGAGCAAGCTAGTGCCATTACATGCAAACAAACCCCGCCTACTCTGCTCATTTACATTCAGACCGCAACCTTGTCATTCGCTGTCACTCATTACCAAGGTAACAGCTCATTTGCATAACAGCATGCTAGTACTAAAGCACCACAGTAAAACGATACCGAACCTCAGAAAACACAACAAAACAAGAGAGCACAAGAGAGCTTTGGAATCTGTAATCTCAGATGTGAAAATGAAGCGTTTGATATAATCTTCATAGCATAGACTAAGTTCATGTCTGAATACATGAAGGAATAATATTTGTGTTATTGTCAGCAAATGTAAGTCGCAGATGTGTGTTATATTTTGCTGTGTAACATTGTAGAGAAAGATGGTTCAATCTCTCTCTCTCTCTCTCTCTCTCTCTGTGTGTGTGTGTGTGTGGAGCACAGCTGTGACCAGTGTTTCCTGGATAGTTTGACCCCACATTAGCCAAACAAAAGACTATACCAGGTGAGGCCACACACACACACACACATACATATACACACACTGCTCTACACACATATAATGTTACTGTGTCATCAAATACTTATATTTATACTCTAAACAGTGTTGTACTCAACAATAATAATGTTACATGCAGGGTAGTTTAGAGATTTATTCTAGACGTGAAATTTAATTCTATAGAAGATGAATGAAAATTAAACATGTTCAGCTAAAAATGACTGTGCTGGTAAGTTTAGCCATCACAAAATGCCACTTGTACAGTATATCAAAGGAAGCTAAACTGAAACCCAGAATGCACTCTGGCCAAAAGAAAGCAGAAACGAGTGTCAGCATATGCTACAACAATATTATTCCACCCTTCATAACCCTGTCGAGCTGCATTCATTTAGCTCACATCACGCTGTGGAAAGACAGACTCTGAGAAACCCCGGAGAGATGTTTGCGTTAGCTCAGCTAGAAGATCCATACTGACCTCTCTCACCTCCAGAGCCGACTGAAAGTAAAATCCTCATACAGCACTTTCACTGAGAGCCAGACTCAACTACACATTAATTCTGCAAGTTGAGATTACTGCTGAGATACACAATAACAATGTTGGCATAACCGGTAAAGGTTGATTCAGTCTTATTTATGTATGTATATATGCATGTATGTATGCATTTATTTAGCTTATTTATTTATGTATTTATTTATTCATTCATTCATTCTTTAGATGATATCACAAATAGCACAATAGTTAAGTCACCTGAATATTTTTATAATGCTGATTCGAATGTTGCAGTGGAATAGCCAATAATATAACTAAAATAGTCATTACGCATTATGATATTTTAATTATAAAATAAGGTTAACAGATAAAAATCTTACCAGTTTTTATTATTATTATTATTATTTCAGTTTAAATGATATATTATATCGCTTTACGTTAAATTAATAATGTTTTACATTATTAAGATTTATGAGATTTCTTTAAAGATTGTGTATATAATTTATTTTGAATTTGGGGTAAAATATGACCTGGACATGTTCAGGTAAAAAAACAAAACAAACAAACAAACAAACAAACAAAAAAACCTTAGGGCACAGAAATGATGAATTTTCAATTTTCTGCAAACTATTCATTTATATAAGGAAATAGCAATCTGATACAGCTATTTTAATTTCCAAAATGGATAAAAGTTTGTCACCAGCCAAATTCAAAACCTTTTCATACTCACACACACACACACACACACACACACACACACACACACACACAAACACGTTTGTTTTTGTGGTTTACGGGGACTCTCCATAGGCGTAATGGTTTTTATACCGTACAAACTGTATGGGCTACTGCCCTACACCAACCCTACATCTAAACCTACCCCTTACAGGAAACTTTGTGCATTTTTAGATTTTCAAAAAAACACCATTTAGTATGTTTTTTAAGCCTTTTGAATTACGGGGACATAGGCAGTTTCCTCATAAACCACCTTCAAATTGTAATACCTCTGTCATACCCATGTCATTAAACAAATTTTGTCCCCGAAAACCACAAAAACCAGTACACACACACACACACACACACACTTCTTCAGAGTAGTCCATCACACACCACACACAAATACACACACGCACACACATACAAGGTGAAAATGAGACTTAACATGATTCAGGAGTGCTGCTTAAGTGCTGCTAGCTGTCTCTGCACCTGATTGAAACATAAATGATGGAGCTCTGTTGCTAAGAGACATAATCAAGACAAAATAGGTCAATTTATTCCATTATTGAAGCTCAGAGGGGGAGAGAGCGAACGAGCGAGCGAGAGAGAGAGAGAGAGAGAGAGAGAGAGAGAGAGAAATGTACAGAATACAGACGAAAAGAGAGATACAGATGAATCAAAACAGACAGAACATTGTAAAGTATACAGTTTACAAGCTCTGATAAGGAGAGCATGCTGGGATACATGCAGGTACACATTTGCCTTTGTGCACCAGAGACCCGTGATAGTGATGAATGCTGGGTAAAGAACAGCGATGGAGGGACATTTAGCCATTCACCAAAGAACAAGATCAATGTGGAAACAAAAGGATGGACAGATCGTGAGTCTTCTCTCCTCCAGTCCCTCAGGACACACACACACACACACACACACACACACACACAGACTCAGAAAGGCTCTCAGACAGAGTTTGAGCGGCCAGTGCCTTTAATGATAGATTGGATTATTTCCTGTTCTGGCAGTTAAACTAGCCTAATGCATCTGTGAGTGTCCCAGACCAATAGAAGCCCAGAACACATTAACACAATCAGAGAGGAGAAAAAAGAAACGGCTATTGGATTATACAGATGCAGATTAAACTAGAGTCTCACATTTTCTGAAGAAGTGGTGTTTGCCGCTATGTAAAACTCACCACTGTGCTAGGATGTTCTGGGTGGTTTCTGTGAGGTAGCAAAAGTGTTGACCCCAACTTCTAATCTTTATGATATTTTGGTATCTAAATACAGCCATCAATGTCTTTCCGTTCATTAACTGACCACCACTTTTAAAAAGTGTACTTTGTAATGAATGTCAAGCTATGTCAATTATATTAAGTGTCACTTTAAAGTATATTTCAATGTACATTTTTGTCACGCTTTAAAGAAGTACACTTATTTTGATGTGTTAACTTACATTCTAAAGCACATGTAACATATTTTATTATAACTTTAAGTGTACTGTATTATTTGATATTGCATTTAGTATGGCATTCTTTTGAAGAGTACCATGAGTACCATAGATCTGGTAATCATTCAAAACCATGGTACATATTAAAATCCTGAGGTATTACCAATGTTGTAAACTACAATTCTGCTTTGGGGGCAGAATTTGGGGGGGGAAGTATTTTACTTTCATAGTTAGAACACGAATAAGTAAATGTCCACAACACACATGAGTGCATAACAGGACAAGAGACTGACAGCAATTCAGGACAACCACACACACACACACACATACACACACACATACATGTTTGTTTTTGTGAATTGTGGGGACATTCCATAGGCGTAATGGTTTTTATACTGTACAAACCGTATTTTCTATCACCCTACATAAACCTTACACCTAAACTTACCCCTTACAAGAAACTTTGTGAATTTTTACTTTCTCAAAAAAAAAACTCATTCTGTATGATTTATAAGCCTTTTGAAATATGAGGACATGGGGAAATGTCCTCTTAAGTCACCTTCTCCTTGTAATACCTATGTCATACCCATGTCATTATACAAATGTGTGTCCTCATATGTCACAAAAACGTGCACGCAGAGAGAGGCAGGTCCAGACCACATTGTCTGGCTGGAAAACGCAGTCATGAAGCCATTGTAGAGCAACCCAGATTCTAGAAAGAGAGCAGGAAGCAACTGAGAAGATGTGTTCACTCAACACCCTGCTGTTGAAGAGTGTGTGTGTGTGTGTGTGTGTGTGTGTGTGTGTGTGTGTGTGTGTAGGGGCTTTCGCACTGCGTAGTTCTAGGAACTAAGTTCTGGAACTAGCCAGCAGGGTAGTTCCTAGAGAACCAATTTCCCCCTCGGGCTGTTTTCCTGGTTGCGTTTGCACCGGCAGCAGGAACTCTGAAGCAGCCGTCAGCGATGTCTTTTTGCGTGGCATTAACAAACGTTAACAACCGGTGAATGGAGGATGCGGTGATCAGAGCTGTTTTAGTGGTGTGTCGTGGGTTTCGTGATAACGGAGATGGAACGTAAGCGCACAATTTACGCGATTGCAAGAGGAAAAAGTTGGGCTAAGAGACTAAATTTCGATGATAACTTGCAGTGTTACATATCATTGAAGCTGAGAAAAGAACACAACACTGCAGACAACAGGTAAATGCCGTTATCGCTGTTTTCTATGTTCGTGGAGTAAATATGTTTACATTGCTTTTTAAAAATGCCGGGTAGTCGGTGTTTCACGTGCGTTTGGCCAATCAGCATACACTTACGTCACTGATAGTTCCTAGAACTGTTTTAGACCCTACTCTGGAGTAGGAGCTAATTTAGTTCCTCCAAATGGAGTTCCTAGAACTAAAATCGTTTCTAGTTCCTGCGGTGCGAATGCGCCAAAAAATGGGTAGTTCCGCAAGTAGTTCGGGTACTATGAAAAGGTTCCCATGGTGCGAAAGCCCCTTATGTGTGTGCCAATCCCGCTGGGAGGAACTCAGAGGCCAAATGAATGCAGTCAAGCTCTCTATCAGAGACCTGAAGCTTTCAGCACTGACTGTCCAGCAGCCGTGTGTGTATGTGTGTGTACAAATCATTGTACAGCTGCTGTCTTAAAGATGCGCATACTTTGAGCATTAACTATCCATCTGGGAAATACTTACATTCATCTATACTGGGAGTGACGTGGCAAAAGCTCTGCTATAGTCAATGAAGCTTTCTACACTGCAAGTGTGTGGCTAGTTTTGTCTCATCACATCATTCGTTTGCACGTGTCACACTCCCTCAACACACATACGATCACATACATTCACACTGTACAGAAAAGTCTCTGTTTCAGTTAATCACAACACCAGTACCACAAAAATACCACACAAGGAGTACATTAATAAGACATCAGACCGAGAGTTGAGTGGCTTCCCCATACAGTATCACAGACATAAATTGTTTTATCCAATAAAATACAGCAAATATTCAGGAAACATCCAGCATATCAGAGACAGCTGCTGCTGCTGTGGCAGAGCAAGTACCGAGACTTGCTGCTGCCAATACATCCACAACATGCTGCTGTGAGCATGTAAGAAATACTGCTGCTGCACATATAACATATATAAATAACCCCCATAGCAGATCTAAACAGGTGGAGCTGGGGAAGTTGGAGGGTTTCTGGAGTGCGCTGCAAACTGCTACCACAAACATTAGCCAAATATTTGAATGTTGAGCAGCGAGCTCATTGGCTACTGATACAGGAGAGAACCAATCAGCTGTGACATGTGATGATGATGTCATTGTCATACTGAGTTAGATCTATCGGACTGCACCATCTAGAGTTTCATGCCAGAACTTTGTATTTGGGTACTATTTTTATGCTTTTGAAAGATTTTCTTTTGCTAACAAGGCTGCATTTATTTGAGCAAAAATACAGCAAAAACAGTAATATTTTGAAGTATTATATATTTAAAAAATATATATTCCTGTGATGGCAAAGCTGCCTATTTTCAGCAGCCATTACTCCATTCTTCAGTGTCACAATAAAAAAAAAAAAAGAGTTCATTTTCAAATATATTAACTTTCTATTAATCATAGAATCCTGAAAAAAAAAAGTACGGTTTTTAAGATAATACTTAGAAACCATTATTAATAATTGAACAACAATAAAAAATGCGCAGAAAATCAGCTTTGATCACACATTACATTTTAAAAATATTTTTTTAAAAAGTATAAATTGACAGATTTTAGATCAAATAAATGCATTTTTGGGGAGCATAAGAAACTTCTATCAAATACTGTAAATATTTCCAACCTTCAGAGCAGCATTGTACATGCAAAATAAGAATTTTGCCACCATTCCCTCAATGCACATTCACAACCTTGTTAGGTTCATTCATAAGTGAATCACTCTGAATAGTACAGATAGAGATAGAAGATATGAATAATTAAATAGATGGCTGAATTCACATCTTTCTCTGTAATTAATCACATAATGTGTCCAGCTCACTGCTATATCCTCAGACTGGAATTATGTGTCATGCTAACACAGTATTATACATGAGAGAATGCTCACTGATATGACATGTGGTGTAATTACAGTTATTAGAGGTATAATACCAGTGTCTCAATAAAACCCCCTAGTGAGAGAATCTCTAACCAGTTTGTCTCTTACTGGGCACAAGTTTATTAGTCAAATCTTAATTACTAGATAGTGGTTTTAAAAATGAGTGTAGAGTGCAGCATTTGTGTCATACCCAGGAAACAAAAATGATGGGAGCAGTTTGGGTAGATGACAGCGTCTGGATCTGAAACCTTCAGATGACTCATATCCCCATATCTAAGTTACTGGAACCCCATATGAAAAAAAGCCACATTAGCATCAAGTGGCATGTGAGAATGTAACCAAATTTAGCACTCTATAACAAGTCTGACAAGCATTTTTTTCCTGCTGTGTGAGTTTAGCCTCTGTTTGGACAGTCTATTGCGGAGAATGCGGTTGAACTCTCATCCAGTTCGTACATGGCCAGTCTCATAAATGCCACAGCTGCCCAACCATATAATCACTGCCATGAAATATGCAGATATGTCACATTGAGCGTGAAAAATTTAAAATGTCAGTTTACTTAGAGAAATATGAGCGGCTCAGATTCAGAGGAGGTTTCTGATTCTTTCGTGACAAGAAATATCCATCGCAGCCCAGATGCGCCTCATCTTAAAGTAATTATAAGGCCTACAAATTAATTTATGCTTCCACATTGAAATGTGCATTCTTCTTTTTTAGGTGTAGGATGTGTACTGTTCTTCCTGTTTTAGAAGTATTAAGTAATAAATGTAGATCAAGTAACTACTTCTCACCATTGGATGGCATAATTAGTAGAGAGCTCTGCTGTAGACAGGCAGGTAAATGCTAATCTGTACTGATGCATTCTGGACCACAGTGCCACCAACTCACCTGTCAATCATCCATTGCACTATAACATGGGTTTAAAACTTTGACTTTTATATTTTAAGAGAACATGCAAGCATCATAGAACATTACTTCACAGAACTTCACAGTAACACTGAAACTGTAGATCATAAAAAAAAAAAAACCAAAAACCTTACACTGGCTGTCATATATATCATGGCAGTTTGGAAATAAAATGTCTGGTTAGTGGTGCTAAAAGTGTAACGTCTGTTGCATTTGTCTGTTGCAACAAGTGACAGTGTTAACAACAAATTTGATGAAGCAACCATACAATTTTAGCTGGTTTCGACAAGTATTTGAGCTCTTTAATGACTCCTGTTTCACTGGACTCATACCCAAATGCTCTACATTGCAAGTACAATGCTATACCAGGTGAGCTACTGAGCAAGTTTACTTTGCCAAAAAGCTAAACACATGGAGCTGGTTATGTGATGCAAGCATCAAAATACAGGTGCATCTCAATAAATTAGAATGTTGTGAAAAAGTTAATTTTTTCTTGTAAGTTATTTCAAAAAGTGAAACTTTCATATATTTTAGATTCATTGCATGTAAAGTAAAACATTTCCAAAGTTTTTTTTGTTTTAATTTTGATGATTAGAGCTTACAGCTCATGAAAGTCAAAAATCTAGTATTTTAGAATATTAGAATATTTACATTTGAGTTTCAATAAATGACCATCCCTACAGTATAAATTCCTGGTATCTCTTGTTCTTTGAAACCACAATAATGGGGAAGACTGCTGACTTGGCAATGGTCCACAAGACTATCATTGACACCCTCCACAAAGAGGGTAAGTCACAGAGGGTCATTACTGAAAGGGCTGGCTGTTCACAGAGTGCTGTATCGAAGCATATTAAATTCAAAGTTGACTGGAAGGAAGAATTTTGGGAGGAAAAGGTGCACAAGCAACAGGGATGACCGCAAGCTTGAGAATACTGTCAAGCAAAACTGATTCAAACACTTGTGAGAGCTTCATAAGGAGTGAACTGAAGCTGGAGTCAGTGCATCAAGAGTCACCACGCTCAGACATCTTCAGGAAAAGGGCCACCAAGCCACTTCTGAAACAGGAACAACGTCAGAAGCATCTTACCTGGGCTAAGGAGAAAAAGAACTGGACTGTTGCTCAGTGGTCCAAAGTCTTCTTTTCAGATGAAAGTAAATTTTGTATTTCATTTGGAAATCATGTTCCCATAGTCTGGAGGAAGAGTGGAGTGGCACTGATTCCATGTTGTTGGAAGTCCTGCGTTAATTTTCCAAAGTCAGTGTTGATTTTGTCTGCCATGTCATATGCTGGTGTTGGTCCACTTTGTTTTCTGTTGTCCACAGTCAGCCCAGCCATCTACCAGAAGATTTTAGAGCACTTTTATGCTTCCTTCTGCTGACAAGCTTTATGGGAGATGCTGATTTCAATTTCCCAGACTTGGCACCTGCCCACACTGCCAAATGTACCAAAAGCTGGTTCAATGACCATGGTGTTACTGTGCTTGATTGGCCAGCAAACTTGCCTGACCTGAACCCCATAGAGAATCTATGTGGTATTGTCAAGAGGAAGATGAGAGACACCAGACCCAACAATGCAGATGACCTGAAGGTCGCTATCAAAGCAACCTGGGCTTCCATTACACCTGAGCAGTGCCACAAACTGATCCCCTCCATGCCACGCTGAATTAAAGCAAAAGGAACCCCTACTAAGTATTGAGTACATATAGAGTAAATGAACATACTTTCCAGAGGGCCAACAATTCCCTAAAAAAATTTTTTATTGGTCTTATGAAGTATTCTAATTTGTTGAATTGGTGGGTTTTTGTTAAATGTGAGCATAAATCGTCACAATTAAAAGAACCAAAGACTTAAACTACTTCAGTCTGTGTGCACTGAATTTATTTAATACACGAGTTTCACAATTTGAGTTGAATTACTGAAATAAATGAACTCTTCCACGACATTCTAATTTATTGAGATGCACCTGTATGTATTAATGTAATAATTCTTTATTAATCAATAACTCACCCTCTAATCATAATTGAAAAGGAATAAAAGTTGTTGGTGTTTTACTGCTGTAAGCTGAAAAATGCAGGCAGAGGTGTGTTTACCATTAGCCTGTGTCGGTAGATGATGTGACCCATTTGAGATCCTTTTCTCAAATTAAGTGAAATGAAGTCTTATCTGAAGAGAGAAAGTCATATACATTTGGCGAGTGAGGCGAGTAAATGAGGAGAGAATATTCATTTTTGGGTGGAGTATCCCTTTAGTAATGAATTGATCCAATTTAATAGCATATTCAAGAAAATGAGAGATCAGCCAGACAGAGTAGCTCAAAGGGCTCTGACAGATGATACAGCTCCAAATAAAATCCACGAGAGAACCAAACACAAAGACATCCTTCTGATTGATCAGACACCCAACCAGAATGCAGAAAACACAAGATCACAGTAGAGCCACTGCGACAGAAGACAGAAAAACAAAAGATTTCTGCTGTTTGATGTTGTTTTAAGAGAACTATTAATTGCTGATCACAGACGCAAACAAGAGACAGTGGGTGATGCAGACAAATGATTTATGAGTCCTGCTGTCATTAAAAGTTCATCGCTATCCCATTAATACAAGTGTATTCTCACTGCTCTACACCCTCATTGCTGATGTCAATACTCTGTTTCTTTCAAGATCCCATTGGAAATATTAGAAATCAAACCAAAACTACTCAATGCTAACATCTTTGTCAGTACTGAGGCAGTATGTAAATGAGAATACTTTTAATAGTCTTGAAGATTAAAACCTCTGAATCAAGATTGTTTGACAAACACTATTCATTAATTACTCTAGCTATACCACAACTATCCTTTCTCATAAGAAAGAAAAATCTCAAATGAGATCATCAAGGTTTTTGGAGACCTCAGAATTTTTATTTATTTTTTTCCTGAGAAAAGGCCTGGTTAATCTCACAGGTGTCTCATCAAGAGCTTCAGAAGTGATCTCAGCAATGTCTCAAACTGTGCTCAGCTTTGCCATCTTGATCCATCACCTTAATACCAGGTTTAAACAGGACTAATACTGTATGATCTCAAACATTTTTTATCAAGTTCCCTCAAAACCAAATCAGGGCTCGACATTAACGCTTGTCCGCTTGTCCGGGACAAGTGAATGTTTTGGACGGGCAAGTGAAAGAGAAATTTACTTGCTCGATCGGACAAATAACTTGAAAAAGTCAATATCAAAAACAATAATAACTGCCTTTATTTATGATATAGCCTTTGTTATAAAGGTGTGTGATAATTTCAGGATTTTATAAATATCAAACAAAACACATCTACAGAGTGTACGCATACGTTACGTAAAGTCGTCTAGGTTAGACTAGCACACGTGCGAGTGCGTTCTTTCACTGCATGATTCAGTATTACAATGCATGAAGAATGGTCAGAAAATTCAAGATATGGGAGCAGAAAATGTATGTATTTATATAATTTCATATAGTTTCACACGAAGAAAAAGCCATCATGATTACAAATGTGATTTTATAACAGTTCAATAAACAAGAAGTTAACATTAAGAGACTTATGTTTTAGACACTATATTGCCTGTTTTTGCTCTGTTTCACCAACAGAAATAACTCCAAACACAGCCACTGCACTGTTTTTGTCTCTGAGCAACATGACGGTGATTCGTTCCTGAATGAATCAATCGTTTAAATGATTCGGTTCAATCACAATGATTCACTTATTATCAGTGATTTGATGCCACCTACTGGTGGTTTTAATTTCACATTTACAGTATTTGTTATTTTTTTAAAATAATTTCAAATATCAGTATTCAACATTTTATGAATCAAAACATTATTTATTCATTTGTAACAGCAGGTTAAGTCGTTCCGTGTCCCTCAGAGCTGCATTAACAGTGGATATATATCCGTTCCTCTTCAGACGCAGCTTCTGTGTTTCCTCTGCACTGCAAAGATGAATTTTGTTGATACTGATTTCATTTGTTTGGTAACAGCCCAAATGTCGTCTTATACTAACTGACTGATTAAATTGAACTCTAATCAAAAAAAAAAAAAAAAGTTTGAAAATTCATATATATATAAAAAAGTAAATATTAGCATTTTATTTTTAAGTTTAATATAAAATAATTGCATTTGTAATTAATACTCCCTTTTTATTTTAAAATATAATAGTATTTTCACACTTTATTATTTTTTAATTATTTTATTTAAAAAGAAAATTCTAACTACATAAATGTGTTTTGTATAACCACAATAAATAATTATATTTATAACTCAATTTATTTTTTTTTTCTCTCCGGGCAAGTAACTTTTATACTCGGACAAGTAAATGACAAATTTACTTGTCCAAAGGACAACCACATGAGAATGCTTAATGTCAAGCCCTGCAAATTATCATTCCGTTTTGTCAGTCATCCTTATGAGTGTATATAAGCAGCAGCCATTGCTCCATCTCAGTGACAATTCCTCCGGCATCCCTCCACCTCTCCATCTTCTTCTCTATTTTTCTTATTTCCCCTCTATGTAGTATCAGAATGGGGGAATTGAGCTCGGAGCTCAAGCCGAGCCTCGGGTTCAAACCTTTGTTGAGAACAGCAAGCCAAGTTTGTTTACCATTAAGTCGAACTTGAGAAACATACCTAAAACCTTCTTTAACTCTCCTGACATATGAAAGAGCAACCCCTGAGCAATACTGTCTTCTGTGTAAATGTAATACAAGATTGACTCTGAAAATAAAATATATGGATATGATTATGTGAGCCTCCACAGATAAGTGGCATCCCTGTCCTTAATACATTGTCTCTTGGAGTCACGGAGGTGGTTATTTCCATCCCCTGGTCACTGAGAGATATCATACGCCAATCGCTGTATGGTTCTCAGTTGTCACATTCAGCTTTATTAATGACAGGAGGACAGGCAGGTGGGAGCTGTGGTTCAGGAGTCGCGTCTCAGTGACAGCTGCTACAGGCAACCTTTGACCCTCCTTATATCCCCTAGGGTCTAGTTTCTCTGTGTTAGATGAACAGAGGCCTCCACACAGGCACATGCCTTACTATGACTAATGAAAGGTCAGTTAATTTCTTTGCTTGATTCTTATTTTATGTAGTTGTAGGGTTTCTATAAATACCCCTACACTCCAAAACAATTCTGTCCAATAATCTAAAAAAATGTGCTTTCTGATGTAACATACAAATTAATTGGTTTTATTCATGACAAACCAGTTTTTAGTTGCTGATGCAGTTTTCTTCAAAGCAGTGTGGCCAATAACCATCTGCAGCAAGCTAGTGACATTGATTTCACTTACAATTTATTCAAAATTCACCAAAACATTTCAAGTAGAAAATTATTTTTATTCATTGACAAGGATGTTCCACTTATTAAAAAGGAAAAAAAGTAACACTTCTTAATCAGCCAAGCAGGCATATTTATTATCAGACAACTTTCCAAGTTAACAATTGCAAATGTTCACTTTACAGGGTAAAGATGGAGCTTAATGAAAGTACTTCAGAGTTTTAAACATTTTCTAAAGAGTTTATAGGCTTTTGAAAGTAATATCTTTGTAAGACACGCCTGGCCTGAGGCATATGGAGTTTGAAAGCTCATTATAAAACAGCATATTTTTCCCATATCTGAGTTACTCTAAATACCTTATAGGGTATAACATTTCTTTTTGTCCTTTTAAATTTACCAATATAACAGTTTTACACCATAGTCTCAGATTGAGCTGTAGCTCAACTATGCTAACAGCCTCAGAATGAACGGGCAACAAAAACACAAAACGCTTAAACAGGTACTGCAAAAATACCTGAAATTCAAAACACCTCAGACCATCAAACTCTGAGCAGTGTGTATTTGTGCCTGCCATTAGAGGAACGGCCCCGAGTACAACCAATTCTTAACATTTCTCAAGAAAATGAAAAATAAACATTTTACATATCTCCCCAAGGCAGATATTTAAAGCTGTTAGAGTTACTGATCTGTTTATTTAAAATATAATCTCCCCTGTTCGACCAAGACATTAACCTCAAAACATTTCAAAAGGTACAGCACAACATGAAGAAAACCAAAACCATGTGCGGCGTGTGTTGCATGCTTATTCAGCTGTAGTTGCTATTTCGGCCTCCCTGTCACAACACACACACACACATTCATTTCACCGAGCTCTGGATTAAGGAAGCAATTTAAATCAAAGTTAGTCTAGTTGGCTTGCATGTGTTTCTAACCTAGTGATATTTTAGGGACAGCATGTCCCTGGGACTTAATTAAATCCGATAACACTGGATGTCCTTAGAGTGAAAAACAGTTTTTGGTCACACTTTATTTTAAGGTCCAATTCTCGCTATTAATAAACCAATAACTACAACTTTTGCCTCAATAAACTCATAATTTGCTGCTTATTAATAGTTAATAAGGTAGTTGTTAAGTTTAGGTATTGGGTAGGATTAGGGATGTAGAATATGGTCATACAGAACATGTGCTTTATAAGTACTAATAAACAGCCAATATCGTAATAATAAGCATGCTAATAAGCAACTAGTTAATAGAGAGAACTGGTCCCTATAATAAAGTGTTGCCCAAGTGTTTTATTTTATTTTATGTGTAAATACATTTATGCCATCACTTTATTACCAAAATTACCAAACGCTCCTTTATATGGAAACTCTATTGTCCAAATCACTCCATTCTATTTAGCAGGTTTGGTTAATCCATTGCAATGACATACCATGACAGGTCACACTTTAGTTTGGGGACCAATTCTCAGTATTACCTAACTACTGTATTAACTGTAACTTTTGCCTCAATAAGCTCTTAATTTGCTGCTTATTAATAGTTAGAAAGGTAGTTGTCAAGTTTTGGTATGGGTTAGGATCAGGGGATCTAAAATATGGTCATGCAGTATAATAAGGCATTAATATGTGCTTTATAAGTACTAACAAACAGCCAAGATGCTAGTCATATGCATGCTAGCTAATAGCGAGAATTCATCCTTAAAATAAAAGTTTACCGAATGACATATTAGAGAACTGTGCACTTCTGACTTGGTTTGGCTTTTCTATGTCAGCATTACAATACCCCTGTGTAAAAAGTAAAGTCCATTTAAAAATGATTTACTGAGTTTGGCGTGGAAAACATGATTGGCCTGCATAAAGCCCACTGTGCACATTTGGGATGCATTGAAACTTTGAGCCAGACCCCATCACCCAACATCACTGCTTGACCTCACTAATGCTCTTGAATGGGAGCAAATCCAAACAGCTATGTTCCAACATCTAGTTGAAGGTAATTCCAAAGGAGTGGAAGCTGTCATGGAGAACCAACTTCCCATCAGTTCTCATGGTTTTGAAATTTAAAAAAATAAATAAATGGTAACACTTTAGAATAGGGAACACTTATTCACTATTAACTACGACTTTTCCCTCAATAAATTCCTAATTTTTTTTTGTATATTATATTTATTGTGGTATTTTTGAGTTTTCAGACACATAAACAGTACAATCACAAGACAGGACAAAACAAAACTGCACGAACAAGAAGGGGGAAAAAAAAAAAAACTCCTTCAATCAGATTCAATTTTGCAGATAACCACATCACCAAATGAAGGCATAGGGTAATCAAAGCCACTATTTGCACAATATGACATCATAAACAAGGCAAAATAATATTGTAATAATAACAATTATAAAATAATAATAATAATAA
>JAFVLL020010260.1:0-14802 GCA_021397915.2 Tor tambroides
CCCCCCCCCCCCCATGGCAAAGTCGGTGCACAGGGCCCAGAATTCCCAGAGATGCCCAAAATCTTTCTCATGGGTTTTCATTTTTGCTTCAATAATATTATTATAATAATAATATCGTATCGTGAGATTTTGATATCGTTACATCCCTAATATATAGTATTTTCTTACAAAGTATATTTATATAGCATGTCTACCAAAATCATGAGTTGGAAAGTGACAAGTGTGCCTCCTCCAAAATAACAAATTCAGCTCTGCACATACAGCACTTCCCCACTGTTTACTACCTTTCAAGATTAAAAAAAGCCAAAGAACACAAAAAATACATTGACTCAGAGTCAGGCAATGAGCATCAGTGTTTTAGCTGTTATCTTGCAGTGTTACTAGAGGCAGTTCTAGCCTTTAGGGGCTCAGCCCTTATCAAACTATGTTGTGTTCTAGTCTGGAATAATGTCTTATAAACAACAGGTTGCAGTTGTTGCTTTGAGAATGAGAATTGCTTGACCTCATTTTAGGATTTTTTAACCAAATAACCCTAACCATTTACTCATCCTCATGTCATTCCAAACACATATTACTTTCTTTTTTTGTAATACTAAATGTGAAGTTTTGAAAAAATTGTACTGAATCTTTTAGTGTTTTCAAATCTGCTCTTAAAACGTATTTTTTTCAGAATAGCATTTAAGTGATTTCTTTGTGTCATATGTATGATGTTCATTTTACTTTTTTAATTGTTATTATTGCCATTCATTTTTATTTTACCTTCTTTCTGTGTAAAGCGTTTTGAGGTGTACTTTTAAAAGCGCTACAGAAAATAAAGTTTATTATTATTATTATTATTATTACCGGTCTTTTCCAAGCAATTACAATAAATGGCTTTCAAACTTCAAAAGGGACTGGAAAGCATCATTAAAAAACATCATAAAGATGCTCTATTTGACTTGTGTGCTATATTTAATATCTTCTGGCATCATTTGCAAGTTTTGTGAGAACCTGATCGAGAACCTGAACTCCAGAACTCCTGAACTTCAGACCAGTGTAGTGAACTGAACTAATCATTAACTTCTAATCATTAATGATTCATTAACATATCTAATTCCAAATAAATATACAGTTATTTTGCTCATGAATGCCCCAAAGAGTGAGTGACAGTTTAAAATCTTCAAACACACGGGCTGGAACAACATGAGGGTAAGTAAATGATTTATTTGGATTATACAGACTTGGACTCACATCACAATGCGACTATGCGACCAGCGGAGGTCTGATAGTAGTTTTTCATGTTTATTTTGGTGACTTTTTTTTGAGCACTCAAAAAGCCTGAATACAAAAAGTTAAGAAAAAGCCTCCAGCACAAACCACAAGCTTTGTGATTGCTTAGCCGTAAGCAAGAAGAGGCTCCAACCCAACAGTCAGCATCTCTGATCACACAAACAGACACTTCTCCTCTGAGCTTTTTCACAAGAGTCAGAACAGTTTCTTCTCATGAAAGGTGCAAACACAATGCATTTCAGCCGTTTATGACGATGAATGATATCGTACTGCATTACTTCAGACTCCACAGCGTGATGCTAATGATCTCTAACCCCTCTTAAAGCTTAGCTAAGCAGTGTAGTGCAGCTTAGTAGTAAGCTACTAAAACCTTATCCCATGACAAACAAACGCTCCCCAGGGAGAGAGATATTGTGGTGAGGGATGAAAAACAGGATGAACTTTGGTGGAACATATTCTTACAAACTCTGCACAGGTCTGAGTCCTTGAAACCCAAATCTTGGTTTGGTACTTGAACATAGTCCAGAATTACAGACAGAAGAGATGGAGACCCAGAGCATGCCCAAGTGTCTTCATTACGGGTTTTTTTTTTTTTTTTTTTTTTTTTGACGGTATCTACAGTCACTTCCCAAACTGGTAAGCAGTATTTTACAAACAATGCTGCCTGTTCCAAATACTAGTACGATAGTGAATTTCATGATTGCTCCTCCAGGGAGCTCTCACAGGCCGGATAACGACAACTCTGCTTGTTGAATTTCAGACAATGAGCAATGGCAGAAGTTTCCAATCAATGAGTATTCAAAGGAAACGTATGCTCGCTGTTTACCAACTTGCTCGGTACGAAAAGGATCTTCAGAGAAAATGCATTTAAATGTAAAAGGCAGAGGAGAATCACTTTTGTTGCTCTTCGTATTTCACCGTATTGATTACATTCCAATTTACTGTTACCTGAACACAGAACAGGATTTTAAATTACAGGGCAAAATTTCATTTGTCATACATAGCCATTACAACAGTGAACAGAATAGTCGATCAGCCTTACTTAAAGTCCCTTTCCAGTGTTACGTCCAGCGGCGTTCTGTTTGTGTAGATGCACAATAAATGCTTTATTTAAATATGTCTGTTGTAATGTTGGATAAATTAAAATGATGTGCCTTTTTTCACAGTTGAGAGCTGTGGTCCTCTGATGTCAAAGAAAAAAAATAATAAATGTGGTATGGATAAACTTGGTTGGTGTACACATACAAATTCTGACATATACTGTATTCAGATTTTAGTTTCAGAGGAATAAGTTTCATATACTCAAACAGGGTGTGACTTACGGAGGGTTTAATGATGTCTGACCCTAGTTAAGACTTGAACTCCTCATGTGATGTGAAAACAAAAAGTAAGGAAGTCTTTAAATATACATGTTATGTTTAAATATGTTCCAACAAACAAAATTTACACAGACACTCACAAACAGAAGTTGTATTAACCTAAGGTAATATTTGTTTATGTTTTAAGTCATTTATTTATATCCTATTATTACATTATTTTTTATTTTTTTATTTCTGCTGATTTAGCTCTCCAAAGATTCCTGGCTAATATTTCTATACAATACCAGACAGTTTGGGTTGTGTGAGATGAACCTCAAAAGTCAAATTCACTTTCACTTGTGTAATTCATACACTATTCTCAAAGACAGTAAGATGGCATTACGTTTTATTTAGCAGATGCTTTTATCCAAAGTGACTTACAAATGAGAAATCACGAGCAATTTCTCAAAAAGCAGATGACAACATTACCGGTGCTGCGATGCTGAATTTCAATATGAAACAGAGGAAACATAACCGTATTTTCTCTATATTATACTTGTGAATTTTTTAGTGTCCTGTATAAAAAATTAAATCCGAGAATATTGAGCATTTTGTGCCGAGCGTCAAACGTGGCAGCCATCCAATCCGCATGCTTGGATAGAACTCAGCAGCCAATCAGCAATCAAGGCCACAACGCTGAAATGACAAGCGTTTCTCTCCACATCGAATGCAGAGCAAGTGAGTCAGAGTGTCAGAGATCTGGGGGGCCTTTCTCCAAATGACAAACTGTGACAGAACGAGAAAGACATGCTTATTAATGTAAACCATGTAAAAGGGGACAGCAACATCCAGAGGGTTTAAAGAAAGAGTCATTCTAAATCAGTCTAAAATTATATGAAGAGAATTAGATTATACTATCAACATGCTCAACTGTTGTTTCCCCTCAGCAAATACAGTATCTGAAACATGGGAATTAATTCATTGGTTTGTATCCAATCACTTGAATTACTGCAACGAGAACAACTTGTCACATTAATAGAGTTCATCCCAGCTGAGGGTGTTTTTTGCAGGATAGAAAGTTACTTTGACAGATTCTGAGGGCTAAATAAAGTATACACCGCATGGAAGAAAAGCAGGCCTATATCCACTGATACTGTAATATAGAATCAGTCAGTCAGAACAGGTCTCAGCTCAGCTTCATAGACATTAATTTGGCTGGAATAGGATACACCTCACTTGGCTCTCAATAAAGGACGATCCAGGGCTCTTGACCGAGGCTTTGTAAATGTAAAGAAGACGAGACAAGACTTGTATACGAATGACTTTGTAAAGCTGACATGCTTGTCCATGTCCCTCAAAATGGAAAAAAAAAAGACCCAGACATCTTTCTCCTCTCCTCTCACACAAAGTTGCTGCTTATCTGAAGAGGCGTCCTTTGTGCGCTCTTACGAATTGTATTATTGCTTTGTTGGCTGGTAATTCAATTAAACCGATGGCATCTTTGCAATCAAGCATTTCCATTATTTCAGTGCGCTGAATGGTGATGAGTTGGTCTGAATATTCAGCTGAAATGGAGTTCTGACGTGAAAGAGATAAGGCCTGCCGTCCAAAGTTACGCACTTGGTATTGTTCTGCGTCTGAAGAAAAAGAGATGACTATGCATACGAAGAGGGGAAAAAATCCACTCGAGGGTTTGCAGCTGCTTTCCAAAATTGCACTTTAACGTGTTCATTTCCGAGCGGCTGCGAGAGATTTGAAGTCAACAGAAAGTTTCCCCAGTGTGTAAAGCACTTAGTGAAGCATGTAGATGTGGAAACAGTAAGCTTTCAGCCTGATGGGAGATGTTTAGAAAGATTATTCATTTATGAAGAAAACAGGGCTGGACTGGCTTTGAGAGATCAACATAATGCATTCTGTTTTGAACATATTCCGTGATTCATGAGATGCAATGGATTATATTCTAATATAAAATGTTTTTTTGACTTAATCCTGTAAAGCCACATGTATTGGCTTTCTAAGGCATCTGATCAATAATTTCCTGAAAAGCCTTTTATTTTTTTTCTGCCCCCTGGTGGCTCATTTATTTTTTCCGGAAATATAAGGACTTTTTATGTTTCTAAAATGCGTTGCGATGCACATCTTTTGATGTCTTTGCTGATTTTTTATAAAATCACTGCAAGAATAACTTATATTGTTACTAATGTGTGAATGAATATAAACTTGATATTTCATACATTATTTATAGGAAGATAGTTTTTAAAATGTGTCTAACGAATATTACAGCACACATTTGAGGTATATTTATTTTGACAATGATTTTTTTTTACTTATTTTTTTTACTTATCAAATTTTATATATATATATATATATATATATAATTTGATATATTTATTATTATTGATCTTAATTATATTACATATCAGGGCCGGAGTGGGACTCATTTTCAGGCCTGGAGTTTCATGCCTTAGACCGGCCCACTTTGTTTTTTTTTTGTTTGTTTTGTTTTGTGTTTTATATATATATATATATATATATATATATGTATATATGTACTGGCCTTTTCGGTGCAGCCTTTACACTTTCTATTATCCCTTTTTTTATCTATTAGCCTATTTTTTGCTTGCATATTTCCAACAACTGGGTTTTTTTATTTTTTCCTTTTTTTAAGCAAGGCGCCACTGTCAAGGAAGTCAAAAGATAATTACGTCAGCATTAGGGTTGTCAATTAACTTCAGAAATGGAAAATAAGGGACAAATGTGATTCTTTATCTTTTATTCTTTAAGAAAATAGTTTTTATTGGTGTATTCTTGTAGAAAATAAGTGTTTATTCTTTAAGAAAATAAGGGACAGAATAAGGGATGCTCCAAATATTTGTACTGTACCATAATGTAGGCCATGTCTGCCTGCAGTTAAAAAGTTCTCAGAAATAATAACAATTGTTTTGCTTAACCTATTTATGTACAATTATTCTAAAAAAAAAATTTAATGTCATACAAAAAATGTAAATTGTACCAATATAGAATTGTGACGTCACAAGTGTAGTAATTTAGGAGAAGAAAATACTGTTAAATTACAAATGGCATGAAATTTGAAAGCATAACAACTGAAGGTCTATGAAACATCAGCCAATAAAGCATTTTAAACAATGGCACTTAAAGTTTTGAACTAAAATATTATTGCAACCATATAGCCTTTGAATGAATGAAAATGCATATTTTGCATATTTATGCATACTATGCACATTTTTTTTAAATTAAAGAAAACTTGTGAGTGTGAGCTGCTTCTGGTGTTTTAATGAGGTCCATGTTTAAAGGCCCTTTCACACCAAGCACGATAACAATAAAGATAACTACATAAAGATAACGATATTAGAGTCCACACCAGCGAACGATATCGTCTGTTTATTCTAAGCGCAGGTGCGTCTGCCGCTTTAAATTCTCGAGCACGTTATAGCAGGATGGATTCTGATTGGCTGTCAGTGTTTTTATCGTTCATCAGCTGGAAAAAAATCGTTCTGGAACTGATTCCAACGATATCGTTTCTCTGTGCCTTTATCGTTATAGTTGTGGTGTGGACGCTGCTATTCTTTAATACTGAGAACGATTTTTAGAACTAAATCTTTATCGTTACCTTGCTTGGTGTGAACAGGGCTTTAGAATAGGCTACACGAGAAGTTTTTTTTGTTTGTTTGTTTTGTATTTCCCTCTATTTAACAGCATTAACTTTCAATCCACCTGAGGAAAGACGTCTTTCATTGTATGTTTTTCTGCCTTGCTGGATGTTGGGTTCATGATCAATAAGTTGTTTGCATTTGCCCAAACTGATTTGGCAAAATCAAAACGCGGATGGTGAAGGTTATTGCCGTTAGCGTGAGTCCCGATCGCTGTGAAGCGGGAGCAGCAGAGAATTCCGCTTGGTCTTAAAGCATTCCTCAAACGGCTAAAAAAAAAAAACGGCTACGCAAAAGGAATGATTAATTATCAATTGAGAATTTGTTATTGATATGGTCTAGTGAAAATAATAATAATGAGCTGTGAGAAAATAATAAATAAAAAGAGTGGGGCTGCTGTGAGTGCAGGCAGTCTAAGGACAGCATCCATATTTCAACCCAGTGGCGACCGGCCCTAGCGGCGAAAAAACCAGACCGGCCCACCGGGAATCCTCCCGGTGCTCCCGATTAGCCAATCCGGGCCTGTTACATATATATTTACATAGTTATATTTATAATTATGAAATTAGATTTTCTTAGTTTTTTTCTGAACAAAAATATTTAAATCAACAGAAATGCTTCAAACATTATAAATGCAATAGGATTTTTTTCTTGTGATAAATTATCATTAAACCCTGATGTATGTGATCTAAAACCATATGCAGCGTTTCTTATGTTCAGTTTTTCCCTTCAGCAATATGAAAAAAAAAGCAAAATAATTTTCTGACTCATATTTCACATGTCAGTCTGTACAGGGTTAATTTACTTAATTTGCTTGATCCATGTGAAATTGGGCAATCTCTTTCTAGATGGTCTTGGTGGTCTTTCTCTCTAATGGCGCTGCAACGTTTAATCACTTTTCATGTTGTTGCGAATATGAGCTTCCTTTCCACGGAACGTGAGACCTTTTTATTCAGGCTCGTTGGCCCTGAAGATAATTCACCTAAACAGGCATTTGACTAGTCAAGCATTGAAAGTTTTTCCTCACCATTGAATGACACCAATATGTAAATGGAGCATTAAACCTTTGCCCAATTATTATTGTCCCATAATTGTTGTGGAAGAGCTACATGGAGCAATATAATTAAGTTACCCAGCTGGGCTCATGGTTTCCAAGCACATTAACTATTAAATTAAAAAAAAATAAGCATGCGTCTGAATTCTAAAACGAGGACTGAAAGCTTGGCAGGTCGAGAGGAAAGTCACTTTTCTTTTGGACTTTAGATGGAGTCTGTTCTGAATTGGCATGCGGGAAATGAGATAAAGGGAAGAGAAATATCTGCAGAGGCACTGTGTCTAGCTTAGATTTTTCCCTTTCCCCTTTTTTCTGATGAATTTTTGGAGAGCGGCCACATGTCAGTTATGTCAAGTAACAGCAAAGACCCAATTAATTAATCTTCCATTAAATTCTTGCTGAACCGGCGCTTCGCTCCAAACGCAACTCTCAGTCTAGCTCTCTTTCTCTCTACAAAAATGAATGTTTTAAACTCAAAGAATGTGAGAAAAGCATGTTAAAAATCTTAAATTATAGTGCACAGTGATTCCTAACTGGTGAATTGTGACCTTAATATTATTCATAGATCTGTTATGATTGGTTCAAACACACACAGAAAACTATTTTGAATCCAAATAATAAAAGGAGCGAAAAACTGACATTTATTTCAATGAATCTGTTCAACAGGCCATTTCAATTGATTAAAAAAAAATAAAAAATCTGTAAATTGCTGTGTGGTATTTTCATGCATCAAGATAAGCTATATTTACTTACTGTAAACAAATTTCCACCACCTTCAACTTTCAGCTACTGCCTTAAATTGAGTATAATCAAATCAACTATACAAGTTGGTTAAATTATTTTAATCAGATAAAATAATTGAAAAACATGTTGCCATCACCTATTGATCAAATTTATTTACAGTCCATATATTTATTTATATTTAGTTATATTCATGCATATAACTGAAAATGTATACATGTTATGTTATTTACTTCACATCTGTTTTCTTAATAATTTTGCATGTTGTTGGACCTTTGCAGCTCATGGTCTTAATACATTTATGCATACATAATGTTTAATTTTAATAACGTTTCTGTCCGATGCTTTTGAACAATTAATAATTTTGGTTCTGTCTTGAGTTGCTTCTTGATGACCAATGTAAAGTCCTGAAGCAAAACTAGTTGTTCTTCGTCAGCGTCATATGTACCATGCTAATAAAGACAAATGAACGCACAGCTCTCACTGAACTAAAACATATTCAACACTCTCTCACCTTCCTATGAGAAAATGAATCAGTCTGCTAACACAGCAAATCATTCATTAAGCACAAAACAGCCAGTTTAATGAAGAAGCTGGAGTTCAGGGAAAAGTGTCAACAAGGTCATCAGCTAAGCAACACCTTAACAAGCCTTGTGATTGTCTTAATATATCCAGACCGGCAGACCTCACACCTGATCACTTATAAATCCACCTCATACATTTTTATGGCATGTTCACATTCCTCTCTTTCCTTCTTATCTCTCTCTCTCTCTCTCAGCAGCCTTAGTAATGGGCTACATCAATCCTTTCTTGCCCTCGAATAGAAATGTAAATTTCTGTCTGCCTATTAATTTCTGTTAACCCAGGAGGCGTTGGGCTCATTAATCGTGACCAGGGGCAGGGCTCCTCGATAGCTGCGAGTGATGAAACCCGCAGTGTGAGGGCAGATGGGGGGGTCCAGATAACTGAGGACTACATATGTACAGATGACAGGCCGCTTCAGCACAGAGGACCAGTGACGACGGCTGGAGCAGCAGGAAGCACTACGCAGTCTTTAAAGTTTCAAGCACCACAGAGGATAAGGCTGATATGTTGTATAAAGTCGGATGACAAATATCAGTTTTCAATTTTTTATTAGGACATTACACTGTGTTGATTGATGAGGCATCTTGTGTGTAATAGCTGATGGGACTCTTGAAAAAATGTGATACTTCAAACTTGAATTGTTTCAGTGGTTGGAAAAAAAAATGTATTATGTATTTATTTTAATGTGACAAAATGTTCACTCTTAAAATAAAGGGGCTTCACGATGCCATAGAAGAACCTCTTTTTGTCTAAATGGTTCCATAAAGAACCTTTAACATCTGAAGAAGCTTTCTGTTTCACAAAAGGTTCTTTGTGGCGAAAGAAGGTTCTTCAGATTATAAAAAGGTAAGAAAGAGATGGTTCTTTAAAGAACCTTTGACCGAATGATTCTTTGTGGAACCAAAAATGGTTCTTCTATGGCATCGCTGTGAAGAACCTTTTAAGCACCTTTATTTTTAGGAGTATCGCTCTATTGTAATCACTTTGAACAAAACCATCTGCCAAAATGCGTAAATGTAACTGAATGTGTTAATTTAGCAACCCTAATAATAATACATTTTGCCCACTTTAGTGCTTTCATTATGCACATGCGTTTTCAGCATTATTTTAGTTTTATTTATACTATTTTTATTTATATTTGTTAGCTTTAATGGGTCATTTGAATTTGCTTTTATTTTTATATTTTTTAGTTTTCATTTTTAGTTATTTATAGTGATGTCGTATGCTTTTGTCATAGTTTTTACTTACTTTAAATATTACTATTTTGGGTTAATTTATTTGTGTTTTAGCTGTGGTTGAGTTATAGTTTTTATTTTAATTCCAGTTAGTAATTTTAAACCAAACCAAAAAGTCAACAACAACAAAATAGTTTTAGTTAACAATAATAACCCTGGTTTGATCATATTGTGAAAAGTCTTGGACACTGTTGACACCTGTATTTAGTGTTGACTCTTCTCAGACTCAAGATTGATAATGCCAGTTGTAAACTGGGCCAAACACTCATTTTTTATTACAAGCATTCATCAAGCACATTGTCGAATGCTCCTTAAACAAATTATTAGTATCAAACACTCGGTTAGAACGTGGGAATGGGAAACGTTTAGCCTGTCTCTAGCAGTGCGACGACACCAGCGGGGGGCTAATAGATCCAAAGCCTTTATGACTGCATTCGGTATAATCTTGCTTGTGAAATCACATGATGAAAAGCATCATTTTAATGTCGTGGACATTAACAAACCACTGAAGAGTCTGCCTCTCCATTTTTAACTTGCTGGTCCACCAGCAAACTCGTAAACCCAACAGCACAATTCAGAGTCTAAATCAGAACAAGGCAGATGCCCGATTCACTTTCCAGAACATTTTCCCACACAATTACCGAAACCCAAGACGTGATGACTGCTAAAGTAGCTCATATTTCCCATCCAATTCTGAGAGCCTCTTTCTCTCCCTCTATGAAATCACACTGGGAGAGAGAATCTGAAATGAGTTTTGATATTTGTGCCAGAGAACTGATCCACAGATGACACCCACAGCACACAAGAGCCATTCCAGCTTTACAGAGACAGACCCACAGCTCTTCTTGTCTAGCGCTGTCCGACAGGATAGAGCATGCCATATACGCTGCCACTCACCACACGCGGCCAGCATAGATTCAAGTGGATATTTGGGCTTCTTGGGTTTCACAGTCTTTTGTAATGTGACGTGATTATAATTTAAGAAGGATCAAATATTTACTCACCCTCAGGCCATCCCAGATGTAGATGAGTTTTCTATTGAAACTTACTTATTGGAAATTCTGCATTACATCGCTTGCTCATCAATGGATCCTGAATGGGTGCCGTCAGAATAAGAGTCCAAACAGCTGATAATAATCCACAAGTAATCAACACGACTCCAATCCCTCAATTAACATCTTGAGAAGCAAAAAGCTGTGTGTTTGTTAGAAACAAATCCATCAAGGCGTTTTCACTTTAAACCATCACTCCTGGACAAAATATGAGCCCATCCCCTGTTGTTCTCTCACATCAAAAGCCACATATTTGTTGAGAACTGTTTAGACTTGTAAATGGTGTTTGATCTGTCCATATTCTTCTCTTGATTCAGACAAGATGGCTTTTTCTCTGGAAAAAGCAATATCATGGATAGAGGACTCGTATTTTAGCCAGAAGGAAAGATTCACTGCAGAGGATCCGTTGGTGAGCAAGTGATGTACAGTAATGTTATATTTCACCAAATCTGTTCCAATGAAGAAACAAACCCATCTACATCTTGGATGGCCTATGGATGAGTAAATATTAGCACATTTTCCTTTTTGGGTGAACTATTCCGTTAAAAAGAAAACTGTTAACACTAAAGCCAGTATCAGAATGTTATGCAATCATCTTGACTGCCTCGTCATCCGTACGTGGCCTTGAACATTGACGCTTGTGTATGTGGGCATCTGTCTTTGTTGGGCATGAGTTTGCAGTGCTATTCAGTGGAGTGTCTGTACAGTACAGTTAGGCCTTGGAACTTTTACCCATGTATAGGATGTAAATAGATACATTTAAATAGATACATTTGAATCAACTTATATATGCATGAATATCACAATTGTTACAATACAGCAATGCAGTTTGCCTAGAAATACGTAGAGTTAAGAGGATGATTTTTTTTTTTTTATGATGCACAGTTCATTTTTTGCCATGAATAAAAGTCTATAGGCAAGAAAAGTGTTTCTAGGAGGCAATAACATATGGAAAAACTGCAGAAAATAATAACAATGCTCAAATGAAATCTGATAAAGCAAGCCTGTGAATTTAAACTCTCACAGATGATGGTTTCTGATTTTCTGGAGTTTAATCAGGTTGTGATCCCCTGATATGAGGTCTGTTGTTGTTTAGATGGAGCAGCCCAGTTTTTTTTTTTTTTTTGGTCTCTCAGCCTTTTGATTGATTGAACTGAGTTTGTTTGAGCAGAACATAGAAAAGTGACAGAAAGCACTTTTAAAAGCCTCTGACTGTGTGAACTTGTGGACGTATTTATGTGGACAAACTTTCCCATTGAAAGCCTTGCTGTGGACAGCCGTGAGTAAATTTCTTTTACTTTTACTCTGCTGTGCATTCTGTGGCTTTCTTGCTCCCTCTTGTGGCCTAGTTCATTCCAGACTTCAATTTTGTTTTTACAGGCACCTTGTTTTGTAAACACAAGTTTGTTTCAGTTGTGTTTTTCTGAAAGGCCACTCTCATTGAATTCTAATGTTTGGCTCCGGCTGAATTTATTTTTGCAGGCACCTAACATTTAATCACAGGATTATTGGAAAGAGCCATGTTCAAACAGTCATACACCAGTGGAAACCGGCAAACACAGATGCACACCAGTGAAGCGTCCCCGATTTCACCCTAATCTCCTCCTCATCTTTGCACATTCTCTTCTATGACCTTTCATGCTGTGCTATATTATGACACACACACTTTTGATACAAAACAGACACACATCACCAAAACAGAACTAAATACTCATTGATTGGATCCTTTCACAGAATCATTCCTTTGGCACCAAAACAGATAATCTCTCACCTAATGCCTTCTTGTTTCCACAATACAGCTGCTTAACAGAAACCACAGAATGAGAATGAGGCGGCCGAAGAGAAGCTTAATGTGTCCCCGTGGGTCACAGGTGACTGATTCTGCCAAGCAGGACGTGCTCTTGGATTCACCTCAGGTAGTCCCTTCCAATATTTCTTGCGGTTATGGTTGTGACTGAATGTAATAATAAATGTCCCATGTTTTCATCTGTAAAATCAAATTATTTCCCTTCATAAATAAAAATAGCAGTTACCGGTGACATTTACGCACAGCTGTGCGCTTGATATAAGACTTGCTTGTAGTGCTTTTCAGTCACGACAGCAATTTGTATTTCAACTTAAGGATAATTCGCTCTCAGAAACTGCACTGGATTATTACAGTTAATGGCAAAAAGAATTTTGGGAAATTTACTCAATTTAAAACTTTTTTAAATGTAAACTTTTTAAATTTCCTACTGAAACACTATAGAAAAAAACTGGCTTAAAACCTTTTTTTCTTTTTAGTGAAAGTACTAATGGCCTAAGATATTTGCACAGTACTGTATTTATACATATAGTGTTATTTTAGTATCAGTAAGTTTGTTTTGTTTTTGTTATTTTTAGTAGTCTTTTTATATATGTCTGTATAGTTTCTCATTATATATTATATATTTTAGTTTCAGTTTGAATTACTTTACACAAAGTTAAACTAGGTGAAATTGAGAAATGTTGTCTTGCCTTACCCTGATGTTATATTGTATTATATTATATAAATAATAAAATTAACATTTTATTGTTCATACTGTCAAGTGTCATGCATAGAAAGTTCTGAAGAAACTTTAGATTACACAGCCATTATTAATGATTTTTTCATGTTGAGAGCCTCAAGATTTAGCATTTAAAATTATGTTATGAAATCAAATTGCATATTCATGTTATATAAACAATCTGTTCAAGCCCTGTGCATCTGATTTTAAAATGTTGTTTCTGTTGTTAAAACTACAAGTATGCCCTTGATCATGTTGTTGGAGGAATAGATGCAGCAATAGATGTTGAATCAGGAGTGACTGTGCATGCAGTAGATCAGAGTTGCTAGAATTCTTCCCTGTAGATCTTCAGTCTCAGCTGACAGTCAGACCAGTTAAAATCTAGTTACAGACAGTGAGCCGACTCAGACCGAGCTCGCCAATCACACGGGGGTCAGATCCTGACCTTTCCTTCCCCTGCCCAGCACCAAACTTGTTGGCTTCGTGCCTCAAATTGACACCTAAAATGGTTTTGTTTAACGGCACTTACATTGATTACAGCCATATTTCCTCTCGAGCTTCTCAGCCAGAGGAGAATCTCACATTCAATTACAGAAAACTTGTTTCATTGATTTTTCGTTTGGTGCTCACAGCTGCGAGTTAGAGTGCAAACGCGTATGTTAGTGAATGTCCGCTGAAGCGTTCCTTGGTGTCCTTGAGACCCAGGAAAGCTTCTGTTCTGCCATTAACAAACAGTGGATCTCGGGTTCACCTGTGAAGTGCGCTCTGGGTAATTTACTCAATGAGTATTGAGCGGCTGAAGATATGGACACTGCAGTCATCTCCCGTTCATCAATTCATCTCTCCGCAGCGCTCAGTCAAGTAGTAGATATTACACAGCCATGACTCAGTGTGTTCATTCACACACTGAATGTCAGTCAGTGTAGTCTGATTCTTTCAGTGCACCACGGAGAAGTCTTTCCGCACTTTAGTTTTTTTAGCCAGATGTGTGTCTGTGAAGGAAATTGTGATAAATCTATTTTTGTGCAATTTTTGTGCATTTGCAATACTGTTGTTTTATTTAAAAACCTTTTTGTGAATATGTATCTTCAGCTACACGTTGAAAATCCAGTCTGTGAGTCAGAATCAGTCAATCTTTCAGCAAGCAAATTATTGCATTGATGCAAAGTCTTGAGTCCTTCTAACCGGTTCATTTAAATAACAGGCTCATTCGTTTGTGAATCAGTCTACACTGGTCGTGCTGTATTATTGTTTTTGTGTGCAACCAGACAAAGCAATAGAACGTCTCGGGTTACTTGACTGTAACCCTGTTCCCTGAAAAAGCGGGAACGAGATGCTGCGCTGAAAAGCGCTACTGAGAACATTCTTTGTT
>JAFVLL020010261.1:0-19068 GCA_021397915.2 Tor tambroides
TTTGGTTTATTTCAAGATGTTTGATTCAATTGTGCAACTCTCTTATAATCATACTCTGGGGTTCACAGGGGTACTACATCATTTTTTACATTCACGTTCTTCAAAAAGCACAATTTTTGAATGAAGAAGAATTGATTTTGTAAATATATATATATATATATATATATTTATTTATTTATTTATTTATATATATGGAATGAAAGATATAGATTGCACTATGTGTTAGCTTGTGTATTTTATTTTATGTCATATTAAAAACCCACAAGTTGTAAGCTGCATTTCCAACCACTCAACTTTGTGATGCTGTTTGTGAATACTCATTGGAACAGTGGTTTTGGGAAACATTGAATTGTTAAATTATGTTAGTACCAATGGAACTTGTAATGACCATAGTTGGTTTACGATGCTTTTGGGAAACACTCACTTACTTATCATAAGCCCCGCAATTACAAATAAGCATATGCGAGTTTCCCAAAAGCATCATAAGCCCCGCAATTACAAATGCTTTTGAGAAACTCGCATATGCTTATTTGTAATTGCGGTGTCCCAGACCAGAGTATATAAATAGTCCGTTGTGCATTTTACCTTGAGCAATGGACGTATTTTTGAAAGTTGTAGCATCTGTGTTTTCTTTTACTCCTGGATCACCTAGAGCAGGGTTTAATCACAGATACAGTGTTCGCCAAGACATTCAAAGCCTTGATGACATTCAGTTCAATCACACTCATGTAATAACACATCAACATGTTCCAAACAGTCAAAAATAGGACACATGTGTCACAGTATTACACAGCTTCCAGCCCTGCAAAAACCTGGTCAGCCTAAACAATTAAAATCCGCAGACTCTAAACATCATCTCCCTCCATCACTCGCCAATTACCATCTGAACAAAAGCGGTCTGTTGTGACGTTCTCAGGACACAAAGTTGAAGCAGACATCCGGTGATTAAATTATTTAGGCTTTCATTCTTGTCCCTTGTTCACCCAATATACTAATTGGAGTCGAGCGGCACACACTGTAATCACATATCTCCAGGGCATTGCATCTGAGGTTGAGAGACCTGACACTGAATAACTCCATGTCATGTTTGCATGTTTTCCATTCTTAGGGTGTTGGCCCCATTATCAATGCAGCATCATCTTGGGTTCCAAGTGAGCGGTGTCCGGCACGCTGAAGCGATCGCACCCCACGTGACACTCTGGACGAGGTAGGATGACATGCTACGATATCTCTGGCTTTTATTACCTCTTCTAAAGGGGGTAGATTTCAGTTTGATCCACATGGCTTGCAAGCTTTTGTCTGGAGGATATTTAAGGAATAAAAGTGTGTATAGACTGCAGCAAATTGGGAAGGAAGTGATACTCTAGATTTTTTGGTGTGGGGTTTTAATTAGATTGAAAGACAGGGGCTCTGGCCAGCAGCAGGTGGTTTTCCTTTCTGGATATTTAAAGCCCCTTTCAGTCAATCAATTAATGACAGTGAGGCTGAGCAAACAACAAAACAGGACCTTGTAATTCAGTGCAGCCTCCACTTCTGCACTTGGAAAATCAATTATATTAACTTGATATATTGTGAATGCACTGTTAAAGTTTACAGAAGTTCTAAATTTGAAACATCTTGTTTTCATAATTAATGTCAAGTATTAAATTATCATTAGAGAAAGGGAAATAAACTGAAGATTTGGTATTTCTAAATGTAAAGTCACTGGAAATCAATCAAACTAATAAATATAGCCATGCTGCTGTTATGTTAACCATTGATTAGAGAAAGAATAAAGAAATACAAAACAAAACAAACAAACACAAATAAATACTGTCACACTCACTGGAGGAGAGGAGCGGACTCTTGGGTGCGCTCTGGAGGCGCGGGGCTGGACGGGACCAGCGGAGACGTAGGAGACGAAGGAGGGCTGGACGGGACCAGCGGAGACGTAGGAGACGAAGGAGGGCGCTGTCGAGGTTCTGGCACAGGAGGGCGCTCAGGAGGCGCAGGCACAGCATAGCGCATTCGAGGCGCGGGCTCTGGAGGGCGCTTGCGAAGCGCGGGCTCTGGGCTTGGGTGAGCAACACTTGCCATGCTCTCAGCCGGCGGGCTTGGGAGAGCTGTGGACGGCGGGCTTGACTTCGGAGCCGCGGACGGTGGACTTGAGGGAGCCGCAGACGGCGGCGTAGAATTCCCCGCGAACGGCGGGCTTGACTTCGGAGCCGTGGACAGCGGCGTTAACTTCCACGCGGACGGCGGGCTTGGGAGAGCCGCAAACGGCGGCGGGCTTGACTTCGGAGCCGTGGACGGTGACGGGCTTGAGGGAGCCGCGGACGGCGGGTTGGCTTTCCCCGCGGATGGCAGACTTGAGGGAGCCGCAGATGGCGGCGTAGAATTCCCCGCGAACGGCGGGCTTGACTTCGAAGCCGCGGACGGCGGGTTGGCTTTACCTGCGGACGGGGGCGTGCTTGAACTCGGAGCCGCAGATGGCAGCGGGCTAGTTCTGGCTCGGGCTCGGACGCTTCCCAGACACCGGAAGATCCCTTCTCTCCAACTCAGTCCGGTGGTGTCTGGGAAGTCCACGGGACGGTGGTAGTTGGTCCCGAGCCAGAACAGACGATTCAGCGTAGCGTCATCCCACGCCGTCGCCGCGACGATCTGCCGGGCTAGGGCGGCGAAACGAGAGGCAGCGTCCATGCTGCGGGAAAAAACAGGAACAAAAAAAAAACTCTTTTAAAACGAAAACACAACGGGAAGGTGGGACGCCGCTTACTTTGTTTGGGTCCGGTCTTCTGTCACACTCACCGGAGCAAGGGAAACAGAGGCGAGGAACTTCAAATAACACTTTTATTCTTACAAACACATACTTGGAACGCTGGAGACACGGAATGACAATAGAGACCGGACACAGAGGCAGGGAAACACAAGGCGTAAGTACTAAAACTAAACAAGGAGTAAACTAGATAATAGAACACACACCTGGAACTCAATGAACTAATAATGACACTAAACGAGGAAAGGAACAGGAAGTCCAAATAAGGCACGAGAAGAGGGGAAACACAAGACAAAGTCTGACAAATACAGTATGTCCTAATGCATAAATCCACTGCTTTAATTATGAAAGTACATAAACAAATGCATATTAAAATGACATTTAAAAAGTGAAATTATTTTATTTTACTATTTATGATAAAAAAAGTAGGAAAAAGGAAAATTAAGAAAGTCCTGTTTTTTTATTGTCTGTTTTTATTATTATTATTATTATTATTATTATTATAGAATTCAGTGATGTCACAACATGACAAAAATGTGAACTGATTTAAAATTTACGTGTGAGTCCACTTAATTGTGGTATAGTGATAAAATGAAAATAATTTGGTTCACAATCATCAATAATTAAGTGTTTCATATTTCATTCAACATATTAATGCTACACTAGAAATAACCCATAGGCATCAAGTGGAAAATCAAATGCTGTAAAACTATCTATATTCTATTCAGACTTTTTAAAATATAAAAGTCCCCCCCCCCCCATTTTCACAATCATTTTCACAATCATTTTCAATGGTTTCCAGTCCTTTTTGGCTACGGTTACTGTATGTCAAAATGTTAAGAGTGTCTTCAGTGGAGCTCCTGGTCTCAGCTGGCTATAATAAGCACTATTGATGAAGAGCATGTGCTGGCTGATTCCAGTCATCCAAACCTATTTCAAACTCCAGTCAAGATTCTCTCACTGTTTGCTCTCCAAATCCTCCTTACTGCTGTTGGACGTGCAAAACTGAAGATGCTTCATTTGCTATTACAGGCCCCTTTAGCCTCAAAACACCATGATAGGAAAGTAATTACACCAAGCCTCACAGTGTGTATGTGTGCAGAATAAGAAATGTATCAGGTAGAAATTCATTTATAAAAACTTAAACATTTGCAAATGAATGGGATAGTTCAGCCAAAAATGGAATTCTGTTATGTATGACCTGTATGATTTTTTTTTTATTCATTCATTCATTCATTCATTCATTTAGCGTCATATCTTTTTTCTTTTTTCTTTTTTTGAATAAGCTTTTGACATGTCCTTGTATTCCACATTTAAAAAAGAACAGCATACGAGTTTCCACATAAGGGTAAATAATGATTTCAGGATCTATGTTGCGTCACCACAATTGAACATAATTTTCCCAGTTTTAATGCGGACGTTCCATTATCAAATGTCTACAACACTACAGCAGAGACAAAGGGAAGTTGTTATGAATAAACACTTGAAATGAATTCCATTAATGCTAACTGGAGTGTCTCATCTAATATACATTCCCTTTGATCAAAGAGCCACGGAGGAGAGAGCCTCCAAGTTTTTCTTTCATTATTAGAGGCTTATGGAAATTTGCAAGGATATTGAAGGGGAAAAACGATAATGGCTTTGCAGCTTATCCTTCATGACCGCAGACCACTAGGACTATTCCAGTTTGTTCATTTACAAACAAAGTTTTCTGTGCTGGTTGTTGCATGATTGATTCAGTTGCAATGGAAAATTAAGTAATCAGCGCACACACTGATGTACTTACACAAATGATGCAGTTTAATACGAAAAAAAACATACACCATCCGAGCAAAACAAAGATGCTCTGGGAAATATTTACTCAAAGACATCAGATATCTCAGTGTTATTAAGAGCTTAGTGAAAAATGCGGACAATACACTCTGTGTTTGAAGATCATTATTTCAGTCACTATGTGCGTTCAAATTTGAAATTATACATCATTAGCTAGTTCACAGAGGGTTCAAGTGAGGATTCAAGAGTCTGAAGTGAAATAAATGAAAAGTGTCTTCCTGCTGATGTTGTGTATTGAAGTGATACAGACTATCTGATAAGTTAAATGAAGGTACAAATAACTTTCCAGCAAAAGGTAATGATCTTGGTATGAAAGGTAATGGTGAAAAAAGTCTGTCCAAACAGCCTTAAAGACAATGCATTTGTATTCTCTTAGTTCTGAGAGGAAAAAATAAATACACATATATAATAACACACAACAATATAAAATAAAGCTACTCCAATCTTCCTGAATCATAACTGTGGTTTTAAATTATGAATTTTAAGAAAAATGTGATAAAAACAGAATGTACCCAAGTTTTATTCATTAAAAATCTGAATACGAAAATCTGAATATGGTATTTACAACAACTAACATTAATATTTAATTTATTAATAACTAACTAATATTTTCTATATTTAATACAATCACACTGGCGTGATTAGAACGTTCAGTGTGTCATATCATCAGCTGCTAAATTCAAATCTCCCTTAGCTGGCTGGTGCTGAGCCAGAGACAGACGTGTTTTTACAGCACTGAGCATTATAACCAATCACACACAATTCTGTTGAGCTTATGAATGCAATGACCAATCAGAGGTGTTCAGATGAGTCATCACTAACATGGATGGATGGATGGATGGATGGATGGATAGATAGATAGATAGATAGATAGATAGATAGATAGATTAATTCATTCATTCATTCTGTACATACATACATACTGTACATATCAGTTTTACTGAGTGTCACAACTGTAAACAGAAATCTCAATCTTCAGTAACTCAGTTAGGAGCACTAGATGAACAGTATGCCACTTTCTACCTTACCAGTATATTATTTGACTTAGAATTATAATTATAATTATATGCCATGTTTAAAAGTTCAAAGCCTTAATGTCTTCAGTTGCCCTCGAGTAATACTCTGCAGTTCTGAAAGAACATATTTATTTATTTATAAGTAATTTAAATAAATGTAAATAATTTAGGAAATTTAAATATAAATAATTTATTTATATAAAAGTGTGTCTGTCCTCTTGAAAATTACAAATGAAGAGCATTCTCATTCCCATGTGATTTTATTTATTTATTTATTCATGTATGTATCTATCATTTTGGATTTCATTCAGATTTCATTCGTTATCTATCTGATTCCCCACTGTTTGTGTATATCTAATCAATCCCCCACTGTACATACATGGTCTTTCATTTCCCGCAAAATCAGCCCTTAAGTAAACTCGAGTACTTCCGGGGGGGAGGGGGGGGCAATGTTTCAATGCTTTGTTCTCAGAAGAAGAACCTGGTTTACAAGGACAGTGTGCAGTGAGTGGAACAGCAGTCCAAAGGTTAATGTGCACATGAGTGCTGGTCCTTTCATATGTTACACTTACAGATCATTGCCTCACACTGCCCAACCTTAGCAGGGTCCCCTAGTCACTTCAGAGGGGAAAACAAGTAACGTGTTACAGCAGGCATATTTATGTTTTTTTTTTTTCTTCATTCCAATTATAATGTTAGTCAAGGTTTTTGAATATGCTTTGATATGTGAAACATGGAAGATTTAGTGGATTAAGATTAGTGGATGAAGTACACAAATTAAGTATCTGAGTAAAAGTATCTAATTTTTTTTTTCAGTATCTTAAAACTACTGGACAATAAAAAAATAAAATAAATAAATAAATAAAATAAAATAAAATACTGATCAATGAACGTCTCGATTACGTATGTAACCATCGTTACCTGATGGAGGGAACGGAGACGTTATGTCTTGACTCGACATTATGGTGTCTTTAGGAGCCCGAATCCTCTCTGATTAAGAGAAAATGACAATGAAATTTGGCTAGTGGATTTTGCATGCTGAGCCACTCCCTGTGCACACTAGTATAAATAGGCGACAGGTGCATCCACTCATCAGGTTTTATGCTGAGGAGCCGAGAACTTGTCTCTGGCACCCGTGATGGTTCGAGGTTGTGGGATGGGGACATAACGTCTCCGTTCCCTCCATCAGGGAACGAGGGTTACGTATTGTGGTGGGAGGAGCAAACGACAGACACAGTGGGTGTGGCGTCAGGCCTCGGAGAGGCTTTTATTAAACAGAAATGTCAAAAGTAAAGTGTCCAGGGGGAAAAAGTGTCCAAAATAACAGGGGATCTGTCCGTGTCACCGTGTTCGGGGTTGTGAAGGAAAGGCAGTGTTCGGGAAGGAAGGGTCCAGGGAAGGGGCGGAGTCCGGTGGCCGCATGCGCTCCCCTCCTGGTCCGGGGCGCGAGGGGCGGCAGCTTCTGCTCGCGGCTTCGTCCTCTGCTGGCCGCGGCACTTCTGGGGGACTCCACGGCCCGGCATCCTGGCCCGACGGCCGTGTCACGGGTGCGGCATCATTCGAACTCGCAGGACCAACGGCTCACATCTCTGGCGGCGGAAGGATATTCCTCAGCGCTCCCTTCCTGGACCCACGAGGACACCAGCGTGCATGCACGGGGGAAGAGACCGGTCTCTCGAGGAGAGGCGCTCTCGGCATATAAACGGCGGCGGTGATGAGGCCCTATTCAATTCAGGTGTGCCTCATCACACGCCGCCAAACCGGGCTAGTTTCAGCGCCCCTCCTCTCTCACACGCCCACTCCCGTCGGGAGCCTGGTGAAGGGCGGCGAATAAGGGACGGGTGGTGATGATATGAAAGGGGGGAGGCAGCCGACTCGTCACAGTATACAACCGAGATGTTCCTTATCTGTTGGTCACTATGAGTTATCTCGTGACTCGACATTATGGGGTCCATGGAAAGCGCCACAACCTGAACCCCATCACAACCCTGTGGCATTACAAATGTTGACAAGCAGCCACGTGTCAGACAAATGCTACGCAAAGGTTGTAACTTTCCCACCGCCCCAGCGCAAATTCGTTGACCTTGGTACCCGCAGGGACCAAAGGTGAGTATATCACTGCCGGTGATAGCCAAGCCACTGTTCCTTTCACCACAGAAATTTCTTAACAGAAGGGATTTCAACCTTCAATGAAAGATTGCTTCAAGCCTTTCCTATTTGTTGTTACAACTTGGCAGTAACGATGGCGAGGCGAGTCTTCCAGAGAAGGGTGCTATGGAGGCCACATCCTACCCATAGGGAGGTATCATGTGGAGACACTGATATGGACTGACCCAGGCCTGGGGCAGTACTACATATGGAATGGACTCTGAGGCAGGTCCTACCTGAGAGTAGGGATGGAACAACTGCCAGCACAGCCTGACAGAATAATCTGTCAAAGGGAAGACACGGGTTCACTGGGAGGGAAACCTTACCGTGGAAGAATACACATATGGGATCGGCCGCAGAGAATAAACCCATATGGACACCTAGTCCAGCACAGGGGCTGACCGGAGACCCGGGCAAGCTAACACCAATACTGGGCCTGGCATCAGACTGCTCCGCCCAGTCTGACTGCTGGGGGTGCTGGAGGATACTCCACCAGGGTTCGCTGTCCGGGGAACTGTACTGCAGGAGGAAACAGATGCTCACATCCCTGGGTGAGGGGGAATGGCGCAGCAAGCGTGACACTGGCCAGCTCTTCCTGCCACTTACCTATTACCCAACACACGGGAAGAAACTGGCTCAACACGGAGACTGTAACTCTCGTGAAGGTGTTCGGTGTCGCCCAGCCCGCAGCTCTACAGATGTTGCCAGAGAGGTGCCGTGCACCGACGCATAGGAGGAGGCAACACTCCATGTGGAGTGATCCTTCACCCCCAGGGGGCACGGCTCGCCTCGGGATTGGTTCGCCAAGGTGATGGCACCCACTATGGACCAACCTCTGCTTGGGGGCAGCCTTCCCTTTCTGCTGACCTCCGTAGCAGACACAGAGCTGCTCAGAGCTTCTGAAGCTCCGGGTGCAGTCCACATATATTCGCAGTGTTCTTACGGGACACAGCCACACCAAGGCTGAATCTGCCTCCTCCGAGGGCATTGCTTGCAGGTTCACCACCTGATCGCGAAAAGGCGTGGTGGGAACATTGGGCACGTATCCAGGCCGGGGTCTCAGGGCAATGTGAGAGTAGGCCGGCCCGAACACAAGGCACTCTTCGCTCACCGAAAATGCTTGGAGGTCCCCTACCCTCTTGATGGAACGGAGCGCTGGCTTAGCAGACAAGAATTAAGCTCAACTGAGTCTAGCGGCTCAAAGGGATCCCTCTGAAGGCCAGCCAGGAAAGTAGAGAGATCCCAGGAGGGTACCACAGGTGGCCTAGGAGGATTTAACCTTCTGGCAGCCCTCAGGAACCTGACGATGAGACCGTGCTTTCCCAGGGACCGGCCATCCACTGCATCATGATGTGCCGCGATAGCAGCCACATACACTTTCAAGGTGGAGCCTATGCTCCAACCTTTCTTGCAGGAAAGAAAGCACTATTCCAATCGTGCATCTTTGGGGGTGTTCTTGGCGAGAATAACACCAGATCATGAACAGACTCCACTTCAAGGCAAAAGCTCGCCTCGTAGAGAGGGCTCTGGCTTGAGTGATAGTGTCTTCCACCGCCGGTGGGAAATCAATTATGGCCTGCCGTGTCCCGTGATCTCTGAAAAAAGGTCCTTCCTCAGAGGAATGCACCAGGGAGGGCCTGTCATGAGGAGCATGAGTTCCCAAATCGACTCCAGATCAGCTGGATTGTCTTGGGATGGAGTCACCATTCTCCGGGGAACGTGAGCTGTCGTGAGAGCACATCGGCTGCACGATAGAGCTCCCCCGGGATGTGGACGGCATGCAGAGATTGTGCCGCGTCTGACTCCAGAGGAGGAGATGGCAGGCAAGTTGTGACATGTGACGTGATCGTATTGTCCGTGTGCAGACCAACACGTTACTGCCAAGCAGCAGCGGCCGGAACTGCCGCAAGGCCAGTAGCACTGTCAGCAACTCGAGGCAGCTGATGTGCCAAAGCAGTCGAGGCCCTGTCCAGAACCCGAGGCTGCCTGCACGTTGCATGTAGCGCACCAGCCCGCACTGGAGGCATCCGTCGTGACAACGACATACCGAGACACGAGCACTCCGGCTCGTAGAAAGACAAGGTCCATCCAGGTGCTAAATGAGCAGCAACACCTCGGCGTGATGGTCACGCGAACTGTACCGCGGCGCCACACCAATCTCAGGACTCGGGAGTGTAACCAGTGCTGAAGTGGTCTCATATGAAGCAATCCGAGCGGCGTGACTGCAGCTGCGGATGCCATATGCCCCAGGAGCCTCTGAAATTGTTTCAGTGGTACCACCAACCTGCCTCTGAGGGAACTCAGGCAGTTCAGCACGGACTGGGCAGGCTCGTTGGTGAGACGGGCCACCATACTCACCAAGTCTAACTCCATACTGATAAAAGAGATTCTCTGCCCGGGTGAGAGCTTGCCCTTTTCCCAGTTGACCCGAAGCCCCAACTGGCTGATGTGCTAGAGCACCAGGTCCCTGTGATCACACAACTGTTCTCGCGAGCGGGCCATGCTTGACATAGTTGTGGATCCTGATGCCCACTTCCTGTAAAGGGGCAAGGGCGCCCTCCGCGACTTTTGCAAAGACACGGGGGGGACAGGGAAAGCCCGAAGGGAAGGACACTGACAGCCATGCCTGACTCTCAAACGCAAACAGTAGGAATGGATTGTGTCGAGGAGGAATCGAGACATGAATGTCAATGTCCTTCAGGTCGACTGCCGCAAACCAGTCCTGGGGCTGGATGCATCTGATGATGCGCTTCTGCATGAACATCTTGAACGGAAGCTTGTGAAGGGCCCGATTCAAGACATGCAGATCCAGGACTGGCCGAAGGCCACCGTCTTTGTTGTGCACAATGAAGTAAAGACTGTAAGCCCCGACACTATCTCGGCTGGAGGGACAGGCTCGATTGTGTCCTTCGTCAATAGGACCGCAATCTCCTCACACAGGACAGGGGGGTCTCGGACTGCCACCAAAGTCTCGAGGATGCCGCTCAACCTGGGGAGGTCGCCTGGCGAACTGAATCGCTTAGCCGAGTCAGACTGTCCGAATGAGCAAGAAGGACGGGTTGGGCAGCTTGAGCCACGCTCCCAAACCGCAGCAACCGCACTCTCCACCTGGGGAATGTCAACATACTCCCTTGCCGCCCCGCCATCGAGGGTTGTGAGGATAGAGGAGGCAGATGAGCGGCTTCCAGGCGAAAAAGGGGCCGCCCACAACTACATCAGCTCCTCGTGCAGAAAGGAGAAGAAAGGAACCAGGACAGGGTGTTTTCACGAGCCACGGCCCATGCCAAGGAATTAATCATCCCGCCGAGAGGACTCGGGACTGGGAGGTGAGCACACCTCCAGCCCGATGTTCACGGCAGCCCGGTAAAGCATGGCCGTCAACTCTGGGTCCGATTCGGCGGTGGCGACAACACCCAAGGCGGGCAACCCCGCCAAATCTTCATCCTTAGAGGACGATAGCCCATCCCCGATGCTGCTATCGACATCTGATCCTCTATCGGCGCGCCAAATGAAACACTGGGCACGCTATCAGACGGCACGGCAGAATCACCGGGGAGCCACACAGAACAGCTGCTGTGGGAGGAGTGAGAGGTCTGCGGGGACTGGCCCAGCGGAGAGGCTCTCACTGTAGCCCTCAGATCGCCCAGAACACTAGCCGATGGTTCTCTGCTCATGGCAGAGAAGCCAGTGCAGGTAGTGACAGAGGGAGCCCTTCCCATCCCCGTGAGGAGAGAGAGGCGCGATTGCAGCGCTGCCATGGTTATTCACTCACAGTGAACGTATAAACCATCCACGAATGCAACTTCAGCGAGCTGGATGCCCAGACACTGAAGACAACCATCGTGACTGTTGACAGAGGATAGGAAACGACCACAACAAAGGGGACATGGACGGTACGGCTTCTTTAAAAGGACATGAGAAACTGCTCTTTTAGATGAAGCACGCAAAATCCACTAGCCAAATTTTATTGGCGTTTTCTCTTAATCAGAGAGGATTCAGGCTCCCAAGTAAGACCCCATAATGTCAAGTCACGACATAACTCATAGTGACCGACAGATAGGGAACCATATTTATTTATTCTGCATTTTTTTAATACTTCATCCTACAATGGATGAAGACACTCAATATATTTTTATTAGAAAACAAGTAAATGTTTTATTTTATTACCAAAACATGCAATATCAAAACTTTGAACTTAAAATGTTAGTTTAGGTTACTAATAATTCAAGTGCACAAATAAGAGAAAATAAGAAAATGTTGCAAATAATATTTAAAAATGAAGAAAAAAAATGTGTGTAAATATGTGGTAAGAAATAGTATAAATATACAATATAAAAACAGACATGTGGTTCATAAAAACAGTATACGAAAAATGAAATCAGACAACACTGAATTTCTGAAAAAAATGTAAAACCTTTTGTATAGGACATTAATATTGTTAAAATTTTGTACAAAGTTATATGACTTCAATTGATTAAACATCCCATTTGATTATTAAAATTTAAGAGAACCATTCAAATGGAATCCAGAAAAAAAAAAAGAGACAGAAACACAGAATTCAAGATTTATGATGTCAACATTAAAGTCTTACTTTGACACTGCTGCTGGTGTATGATAAAGAATATTAAATGTTTGCTGCAGTATGATAAAGAATATTAAATGCATTTCTGCATTTCTTAGGTTTGATGCTATTAAGTGCTTGTATAATTCCACCTGAAAAGATTACAAATACCAGTGTGCTCATCTCTCCTGTGATGATTAATAATATATGCTAGACAAAGTCACATGGTTCAAAACGTTTCCTTTGATTTGCTGAGCCCTGTGCACTCAGGAAAGTACAGCAGCTGCACTATAAGGAGACTGAAAAATACATCAAGGTAACATTACTCCTCCCATAATCCCTCAGTTCTCAGTTAGAGCTGAGACCTGACAGGTCTGTCAGGCTTTCTTCATTTTGTATAGTTTGATCAACACGGTGACAGTCCCCGATGGCCACTCTCAATCATAGCCACAGCTGAACTCCTCTCATCCAATGGCCCACTCTCTGCTGGACCCCACACCTCTCTGACAGACATCTGACGTGTGTTATTATACACACACACACACACACACACACACTCATTGTGTGTTATAGTGAGATAATGGCTTGGTTCTATAACCTACTGAGCTGTCTATGGAGGCAATATTTGAAAACATCATAGACGTGCTTCTGACGCAACTACAGTATATAGTCTGCAGCATGATTACACTGTAAAAGAAAGAAGTGGCTTTTTTTCCAGCTTATGAGAGTCACAGACACTATAATTTGTGATTACTTTGAATCTATACCACAGCAATATTACCCCAACTAGCCAAACACAGTTACACAGTCTGAACAAACAATTTTAGGTTGTGTTAAGGGTTTGTGATCTCCCAGCATGCATTGCAGCATGAACAAATAATGCAGTTATTGTTTAAGAATTATTGTCTTCTTGGCTGATTTTATTTTCTACAGTTGCTGATTTTGTCATCATTATTAGTTATTTTTTGTGGTGGTCAAAGTAATCAATTACTCACCCTCATGTTGTTCCAAACCCAAAAGACTTCTGATCATTTTTGAAACACAAATTAATTTATTTTTAATCGAATCCTTAGAAATTTCTGTCCCTCCACTGAAAGTTCATTTTGTGTTTCCAATTTCAAGTTTCAAATTGGGTGTGTCAAGCAAGTATGGTTGAGCTGCCATTTACCATATTTGATATGTTCTGTGCATGTGAGTTCAATGTTTATATATTAATAAAACCCTAAATTAAATATGTTCATATATAGAGATTGTTTGATTCACGTGCATTACTTTTACAATGTCTTTATGAACTTTTTGAAATTTTAAAATGTTGGTGTAATGGACTTTCAATGGAGGGACAAAAACTTCTGAGGAACAGGTTTCACATGTGTGTATATGAAACAAAACTTGACTTTGGAATGACATTAGGTGAGTTATTGATATAACTTTTATTTTATTTTATTATTATTTATTTATTTTTATTTTTATTTTATTTTTATTTTTTTGTCTGTCATTTTATGATGTCATTGAGGTTTGTGGAGCCAATATAACACTTAAACTCTAAATTTAAAGTTAACGTAGCATATTTCCATCAGGAGAAGTCAATCCCAAAATGTATGGCAAAGAGCTCCTTGTAAGTTCCTCCAAGATGACAGACAAAGCAAAATAATTGTTGTTCATAAGTTCGATTTTGTACTGTGGATGCTATTTTTTGACTATTACGTTAGAAACATGATGACACTATTTTCTACTGGAATCGATTGTCACTTAAATTTCCCTGTGAGAAGTGCTACTTGTATGATGCACTGAGCTACTTCCTATGTTACAAAACAGTTACTTATTACATTTCTTTTCAATTTCAGTTAGAATGCTGCTTTTGAAGGGAACTGCCTGAAGAGAGAGCTAATGAGAACATGAGATAAACTTAAAGTCTGTACACAATCTTAGTCCAGTCTTTTCATTTAATGTTATGGTGACCACATCTACATAAAGAATATTTTTCAGATCTTTGTGCATGTGAATAGAGGACCAACACATGACTATTAGAGTGTTTCATGTGTGGTCATCAGCAACCTAAGGTAGATTTATGAACAACTCAACAGCAAGTCAGTGCCAAGAGGTATGTCTGATGCATTAACATCTGTCTTTGTGCCATCTGTCATCGATTCTAATTCAACGTGACCGCACAGGCTTTAAATCTCCCCCTCTGTAGACATGAAACTGTCATGGAGGTACCTGACTCCAAAATAACGTACGAACCCCACCAGCAAGTGGATGCCGGTAAAATGGACCATATAGCACCTATCCAAAGTGTGATTGATTGAGAAGTCGTATTCCCTGATGTGAGGGATGGTACAACTGGCAAATAATTGTTCAAGTAGGCATGGCTCAGCGTTCGCAAGTTGCAAATATTTTCCAACTGCTGTCAGTGACAACTTATCATCCATATTGAGCGACAAATAGTTTTTTATGAGTTTACATGTTGTACTGCAAAAGTGACGGGATCACAAAGCACAGCAGGGGTAAGTTAAAGTGACACACCACAGGAGGTTATGTGTTACAGTGATTTTACCACACTTCAAGTAATATTCCAGGCTCAATACAAGTTAAGCTCAACCAACAGCATTTGTGGCATATAAATAAATAAATAAATAAATACATACATACATACATACATAAATAAAGATGCATCATTATTTGTTGTCTTAAAAAAAATAAATAAAAAACTGCTAAAGTTGAGAAAACTGTAAGCACTGTTACTATTAAAAACTATTAAACTATTAAAGATGGTTTTGTTGATTGAAATACAAATATACTATGAATATACTATGAATATAAATATGAATATTAAATAAATAACTTTAATATGAATATTACATGAATAACTTAAGGGAAAAAAAAATGAAATTGTGCCTTGCAACTAACGGGACTGTGTTTAATTACTAAAATTACTAAATAAACATGTAAAATGAAAAGCAAACAGAAAACTTAAACTGAAATTAACGAAAATTGACAATTTAATTCAAGTTAATTCAAAATATTAAAACATTAATAGTGCAAAAATAATATTAAAATAACACTAAGGCACTTAATGTAAGTGAATGGGTATATTTTGTAGGATTTATAATAATACAAAGCTTATACTGTAAAAAAAAAAATATATATATATATATATATATATATATATATATATATATATATATATATATATCATCAGCCAAAAGGTCATCACCAAACACCAATGACTTGTACATACACTATATAGACAAAAGTATTGGGACACCCCCTTCTTTAGAACAGAAAAAATGCACTTCCATATCTATGGCAACAACGTTGGGAACATAATTCATGTATTTAAAAATTGTATTTCCATCTCTGTTGCAACAGTTTTGGAAGTGTCTAAAATGACTGTACCCATATGTACAAGTCATTGGTGTTCGGTGATGAGTTTTTGGCTCAAGGTCTGCATTTACAGTCACACCAGAGGTGTTCAACTGGGATTAGGACTTGGTTTTATGCAGACCAGTCAAGTTCTTCCACACTGACTGAATCAATCATTTTCTTTTTGAACCTTGCCTTATACACAGAGGCACTGTCATGTTAGAATAGAAAAGGGTCCTGTCCAAACTGTTGCTATAATATTAGAAGCACACAGTTTCCTAGAATATCATTATATGCTTTAACATTAAGATTTGTATTCATAGAAATGACTAAAGTAATCAAACCTGTTTATTAGAAGGGGGCAACACAATACTTTTGGCAATATAGTGTATATATATATATATATATATATATCTCCGCCCTCATTCTGAACTGGTCACATCATTTTTTATGGCTGTTTAAAAGTTTAAGTTGCTACATTGCCATGGTAATTTTGTGTATTAAATTGGATATAACTTTACACATAAATGGTTAGTGAGAGTTTATTTGGTTGTTTGTTTGTTACATTGTTACATGTTGCAGTTATTCTACTGAAGTAGCGAGTATTTAAAAGTTTAAATGGGAACTAGCTCCATTCACAACCATTGTAAAGGTCTCATTTAGGGGTGGGCGATATGACCAAAATCTTATGCCATGATATGAGTAATTTTATTTCACAGTGACCATATATATCACGGTATAGTTATTATATAATATAGTTATTTTTATTGTATTGTATTGTATTATATTGTATTTATTTATTTGCTTTAAATAAGGTCTTTATGATATCAAAATTGTTGATACCATAATTCTTGTCATCAGTGTAAATATCACAAAAAAACTAATACTAGCCTAATTAAAAAATAAATATAATAATAATAATAATAATAATAATAATAATAAAAAACTTAAAACCTCAAGCTCACTCAGACAAGTGATTAAATTAGAATAAGAATAAGATTAAAGATTAAATTAGATTAAAGATTAAATTAGAATAAGAATAAAAGTAATTACAAGCTATAGGGCATGCTACATATTGCATAAAGTAATAAAATGTATAAATAAAAGTGATTTTAGTCAAGAGCACTGAGAGATTTTCTCTCTTTTGTGGTTTGATTAACATGAATGACAGACAGCAGGAATATTAGACTGCTGTCACTTTAAGAGCTGCCTGGATCCGATATACTGTTACGCATGTGTTTTCTTTCTCAGAATTTTGACACATACAAGTTTGCGTATTTAACCGTTCAAGTCCTATAAAGCAGCAAAAATAACTCGGTTCAATCTTCCCGTGCTCTATGAGCACCATCTTCACAAGTACTCTTTCACTGCTGATTGCGTTTCAACAGCTTAACATCACTTGTTTTTAAACTGCAATGCTTAAAAATGCGTGCAAGAGGTACGTTTTTGTGACCATGTAGCACAGCAATAGCACAGCAAAATCTCTAGCGGTTGACAAATTTCTACCAGTTAATTGTGTATACAGGTATATCACCCATCCCTAGCCTCATTGTAACAAATCCTTTACTTTTTTTAAAAGAAAATTATGTCAAATTATTTTTTGGTAATCAACATTGTCAGCAGTGCTGTCGATTGCATTTATCCTGGAATATTCCTATAAGTGTTGTTGTGAGGCAGAATTCAGCCGTGGCCAGTGGTGTACCATCTGATAGGATCAGATATTTTGAGGCTTATTTAATATGAACTGATATTTTGTAACTAGTCAAGATCACTCAGCCATGAAAACTAACTATTGCTTTCAGCACACCCCTGTTTCCACCTCAGCACCTCTCTCATGTCAGATCCGGCACTCTTATTCTTTGGTTTGGACTATATTTAGATATTAGGGAGAGAGATCTGCATGCAGTATCCAGCAGAGGTGGGGAAGACTCTGACTCAGGCATGTCTCTGTGCTTTATGGGGGAGACAGCGGGCTTCTCTAATTGGGCCGCTGTCAGTCAGCTAAAAGCAGTAGGAGACATGGATTTTCGCCGGCGTGTGCATGGTGGTGGGCCAATATGTTTACAACCATGACAGGAAGGGAGCACATGTGGGTGTAATCCTGCGCCTCTGCAGGAGAGCTTTCTGGCCCGGCTGAGAAGAAGAGAGAGACTGGGAGATTGAGAGAGAGACTTTCCTTATGCTGAGCCGCAAGCAGTCAAGTGTTGCAGTTTAGCACATAATGGAAGCTGCAGGGAGTCATATGATGAAAATAAATAAACCTGCAGTCATCACGGTGCGTCTCTGTGCACACCTGTGCACGGATCCATTTCAGGGAACACAGATGCATGACATGCAGAGGAGAAACTCTAAGGTTATTGTCACGGGCAGAAGCATCACGTGCATTCAAAGTGAGACGCCATGTGCCGTTTTAATTAAATGGATATGAATGCAACCTTTAAAAAAGATGTTAAAATTCAAAAGACAGATTTGCTCTTTTCCATATACAAAAATGCATGAATGTCTGAATGTAAAATCAGCTGCAATCTTATGCAGAAAGTTATTTTTTTTATTGTTTTATTTGTTTGTCACATCTTAACTCACCTACAGAATAACGTGAGGCATGGGTGTAATTAAAAGTCAAAAGTTATTGGTTATCAACAGGTACACCTATGCATTGCCAATTTTATTTTGACTATCCACTGATTCAGATCATGAAAATAAAATCTGATCTATATGGATCCTAGGTATTTTTCCAACTTACTCTTTCCTTTCTTTTTTGCACATCTATTTATGAGAAAAAAGAATCTTTTTAAGACTCAAGAGGGACAGATTAGATGAAAATATGTGTGAAGTGCTTCATTTTTCATGAGTCAGCTGCAGGGCAGGTCTGAGAAGTGCAGCAGTAAAGTGGAGAAGTGGGCTGCAAAGCAGCTGCTGCCAATGCAGTACATTTCAAGAAAATTCTTATGAAAGACTTATGACTTAAAATGTATGATATCCTAAAGCTGATCACACGATGTCCAATATGAAACTACTACCAAATACAAAACAACAAAATACTGAGACAAAACTACATTACAGAGGCTAGGTTTCACAGAAATAGCTGGCTGGAAAGAAGGAAAGGAAAAAAAAGAAAGAAAATGAGGAGCAATGCTTATTTTTCTTCATGTTTTGACCCTTATTTGATAACATGAATTACAATAACACATACTATATAATTTAGTTTAAAATCAATCATATTAAATAATAGTTTAGCCTAAATAAATTAAATTAAATGTGGAGTAAGTGCTACTTTTGGCATGTTTTCAAACAACTTTTGTCAGGTCACATCTCCCCAAACTCAAACATCACAAACATATCTCTTCTATAAAAGTGAAGGCATGTCTCAACAGAGACATGCCATAAAATTT
>JAFVLL020010262.1:0-22950 GCA_021397915.2 Tor tambroides
TCATGACACTTAATAAAAATTATTTTATGTAGGCCTATACAATTTAATAATATGCTGTTTTGTTTCAAATGGATGAAGAACAGGCTACTAGCCTATCCTATAATTTACGCAACAGGAGAAATTATGTATGGAAACAGCTCAAGGGCAATTTTTTTTGCGACACACCAAAACTTATGCGACAATTCTTTTTTTTAGGGATGACGTCATCACGCACACCATTTTATCAGTAAAAGGCCAGTTGGATGGAAACAGGCTGTAGACAGCAAATGTCGCAAAGTTTTTTTAACGCATATTCTTTTTGTCGATAACAAAACAGCGCAAAATCTGGATGGAAACTTGATTAATGTTGTTTCTTTTGCTCAAATAGCGTTATAAAAAGCATATTTTTCAGGATAGATCAGCCAGTGCGCATGCGCAGTCCTGAGCGCGCGTCTCAGAGCGCTGACTGTTTCTATAGCAACCGGGACTTCTAACGGCAGCTGCAGTGACGCGCTGACTTTACCGATTAGCGATTGGCTCTTTCATTCAGAAGGCGGGGCTTCCTGCGATTGAGCGGCCATATTAAGCGTTGCATTTTTCCCCATTCAAAACTATAGGAGTGACATGTCTTGGGTATTCTATAGTCTTTTTTACAGCCTGCAGGCTATCTCCAATTCTTTTCCTGTTCTACTATGGATTTAAAATACATAACTAGACACAGTTCAGAACTGTAACTTGTAGTTTTGTGTTCTAAATTTGTAGTTTTATTTCACACTGTCAATGTTTGAACAAAATGAAAGTAATGCATAGTGTTAAAATGAAAATGGTGCTGGTCCCTTTAAGAACGAGAGCTCCGTCAAGAGCGCTATACTTCTTCATTACACAAGCAGACTAGCTAACGTTACCCCGAACTTTGGATGCTTCACACAGGAATGGCGGAAAATGTGCATTGAAACACCTTTATTATAGATGTTACATGGTTTATTTTGATAGGTGAACTGCCTTTGTAGTGTTAAGGGAAAGCACGTTATCAAACTAATTGACATATATTGTCATTTTACATTCAATATATTAAAAGTGGCAATTCTGATGTATTATTCAATATATTGTAATATATTAACTGTCACATGTATGTTCCCGTTTTGTTTCTTGGTTTTCCTTATTTGGTTGTTTTCCTGTTCCTGTCCTGATTATGTTGATTTGTCTCCAGCTGTGTTTATTTAGTCTTGTTAATTGTTCTCCTTTGTAAGCCTGTCTCCTACGTTCATTTGGTGTCCGGTCTTAGTTATGTTTAAGTGTGTGTATTCTCCACGATCTTGTGTTTTGCTATTAAATGTTACTTATTATGAAGCTTCCTGAGTCTCCAGCGTTTCCCTGGCTGACACACTGTGACATTAACATAACACAATATATTTTTCTGTATATTATTAATTACTATACTGTACTATATTGTGAATTATTAATTAATACACTATACATTAAATAATTTATTATGCTTGTCATTACTGTATAAGGAAATATATTAATAAGGGCTGAGTGAGTGAATGAATTGTTTGATCTGGTTCACAAAACCAGTCTAAATGATTCCACCATGAACTGGACTGATCCAGTTCTTCTGTTCAGCAATATGAACAACATAAGTGTGAGTAAATAATGACAGAATTCCTATTTTGGGTGAACAATCTCTCTTTAATATGTTTTTTCACAGTTAATCTTTTTTTTCTCCACAAGAGGAAACTGGTAAGCGAGTAGGTCAGACTCTGGTGTGAGTCATGGGTGTCTAAATATTGGTTGTCCAGTACCGATTTTATTCTTAGCCTGTTTTATTCTGAGATAATGATGTTAGAGAAGCACCAGCATCAACATGTCTGCACACATGTCTGTTCCACCCAGTTTTTAATGACGTTACATGCACAGATATTGGCTTTTTATATCTATCTATCTATCTATATCTATATCTATATATATATATATATAATATATATATATTAGGGCTGTCAGTTTATTACAGTTTTTAATCTAATTAATTACATGATGTTTCGATTAATTAATCTAATTAATCGCAAAATAAATTTGACTGTGAGAATACCCACAAAAGATTTTTTAAAGCTATTTTTGTGTTAAATTAGAAAGTAGCAATTAGACATTACAAATTGTAGCTTTAGAAATATTTTGATTCAACAAAAAATTTATTACACAAAAACATTTAGGGTACAGCAGCCTAATATAAACTATGGAACATAAAAGAAGATAATTTGAGAAACACCTCAGTATTGTTTGTTCATACAATGAAAGTCATTGGTAAACAAAACAGCTTTGTTACCAACAGTCCTTCTTTTATGTTCCTCAAAAGAAAGGTTTGAAATGACATGAGGGTGAGAAAATGATGACAGTTTAAATTTTTTGGGTGAACTATCCCTTTAATGTTTATTAATATTATTGTTGTTATTGTTATTGTTATTATTATTATTATTGATATTGATTATTACTGATTAAATGATACTCTAAATAAGAAACTAAATCTCTAAATTCATTCAAAGGGCTGATTCATTCGGGAATGAAGTAAATGGCTCTCTTTATGAATGGGTCTTTGAATCATTGGTTCACACGATTCGTTCAAAACACGGATTCATTCAGAAACTAAACACCGCTGTGTTGCTCAGAGATGCACAACAATTCTGCTATGGCTTTAAAGGTAAATATGTTCTCTGCAAAATTGAGCAAAAACACACATTGGGCCCTATCATACACCCGGCGCAATGCGGCCGTGTTTTTGCTAGTTTCAGCCTGACGCAGTTCTCATTTTCCCATCCTGCGCCGCGTTGTTTAAATAGCAAATGCATTTACGCCCATTTGTGCGCCCATGGTCTAAAAAAGAGGTGTGTTCAGGCGCATTGTTGGCGCATTGCTATTTTGAGGAACTGAAAATAGACTGCGCCATAGACCAACTCAAACCTGGTCTAAAGTCTAAAGTCAATGGCCCAAATTTTTTTTGTTATTTAAAGAGCGCGTTAGTAGAAAATGCGCCTCTGGGCGGGTCCACAACGCGCGTTCACTTTGTTTATTACACACAGAGATGCGCAGCAGCACACAAACATGCCAAATATTAAAAATTAAAGGATTACAGTGTAAAAGAATATTATTGTGTAGGCTACATAAATATAAAAATGTCATACATGTCATAATGGATAGTCATTGCTTGTATCAGAATTAGCCTATTTGCTCGTGCATGAGAATGGAGAATGACTTATAATTCAGTAATTATTTTATTATTGTTAATATAACTCATAAACAGTCTTAAACTAAATATACAGTCTAGATATAAAATATATGTAGTGTTACTATTTTATGGAGGCCTTTGGGTATTGTGTTGGGCATTGGGGGGCTTTTAAGTCAAAAAGGTTGAGAAGCACAGATTTAGAGCCCATTGAGTCCAACTTTATGTTTAAAATATTAATTTTTTTATTTTATTTAATTTTTTACCAGTTGTCCTGGTTCTGATCACCTCCAGCCAGAAGGATTCCCATCTGTTATGAGTTGGTTTACTTTGGGGAACTTCCTTTCTCTTCCTGTCTAGTATTTCATTGTGACAGATTTTGTGACCACAGGACTAGGTCATGAATACACTCTGACGGATCTTAAATTTAAATATGATTAGTTCCACATTATCATCTATGAGACACATTTTCAACAATAAATTGTGAGAAAATTTCCCGTATTTAGCTGCGATTCAGCACTGACAGACGGTCGCACATCAGACACTTCATTCACTGTTCTGTGTTTCTCAAGTAAGAGCTGTCACACTGTAAGACTGCGACCCAAATTTTCTGACACTGCAAGAACTTTGTCAGAGGCTGAGATTCATCACAAAGACCATTAATTCGCCATCTGTGAAGACATCTCACTAAGCAATCAAAAGTCCTAGACAACAGAAATACTTTTGGATCCCAGAAATGTGCAAAATTGTGGCCAAAATCATACAGAGTGCACCGGGTTTTACATTGCAAGCCATAAGTAGAGACCACAAGCTCACAGATATTTGTGCACAGACAAGCAACACTCTCATTTTCTCTAGAAAATGTTAAACAAAAAAAAACAAAAAAATCTATTTGGAGTGGCTGACTTTTGCGAGATGTGGTTGCTGCAGTATAACAGTGAATTCTGTCTGAAAACATGGTCATGATCCAGTTACGTTTTACTTTATTTATATATTTGAAGTTATTTTAATTCAGAGATTGTTTTTATTGTTTATTATTTATTTATTTTTAAAATACCAGTGTTGTTATTGTTAAACTATTAAAAATAAGTTTTATTTACTGAAAAAAAATGTGAAATAAAATAAAATATAAGTATTATATGGAAAAACCTAAATATAACAGCATAAAAAATTAGAAATGTTGCCTTGGCAAATAACTGAAATAGGTGTATGATGAATTAACTATAACTGAGGCTAAATAGAAATAAAAAGCTTTTCTGAACTAAAAAAAAAACACAAAAGCACATAACAAAAACACTAAAACTTAAAGGCCGTTTCACAGACAGGGTTTAGGCTAAACCAGGATTAGGCCATAGTGTTACGGGGTTGACGAGACGTGAGACGTGCGGATCCATTTGCGAAGCTTTATTATAAAACATGGTCATACAGGCAGGGTCGGTAGACAGCAAACAGGTATGGCAGAGGCAAGACACAGAGCAATCCATGGAGCAAGCGTGGGTCGACGATCAACGAACAGTGTCCAAGGGGCTTAGGCAAAGGGGTAAATCCAGAAAACACAGGCAGGAATCAAACACGGGAAAACTATAAACTGAGAACGCTTTGTAAGGTAGCGAAGGCTAAACAATACTCGGCAGAGAGCAAGAGGAAGTCCCAGGTTTAAGTAAGCTGTGTAATTGTGAGATGATTCTCAGGTGTGAGCGTGATCAGTGCGAACAGCTGTGAGTGTGACGTCAGTGCAGTGGATGATGGGAAGTGCAGTCCAGTGTGCTGTGTGGTGTGAGAGTCAATGCTGTGAGTGGGTGACCTCTGGTGGTGATTGTCCAGAAGTGCACGGACCAGATTCGTGACACATAGATTAATTAGGACATTTAAGTAATTTTTATAAACGTGCTTAGAAAAAACATTACTGGTGTGCTTTTTGAGACAAAACAAAGGCACTGATATATTTTAAGATCAGTCAGTGCAAGTTTCTTTCAGTTGAAACAGCTCAGACTTACATTTTAGTCTAGGACTAGGCTTAAGCCTTGTCTGTGAAACTGGTGGAAAGCAAAATTAAAATAAAAAACAATATATAAAATTAAAAACATTCAAAATATTGATGCTATAATAGTATACAAATAATAATATTATTTACATTATTTATTGTTTATTTATATTAGTATTTACATGTATTTAAGTAATAAAAAATAAAATAGCCCTGCAAAATACAAATTTATTCTTCAAATGTCCAGATTAAAGGGACCTATTATGCAAAAATCACTTTTATAAGGTGTTTGAACACAGTTGTGTGGCTGCAGTGTGTGAAAACCAGCCTATAATGGTAAAAATCCACTCATTTATTTATAATCTAAAAAAATCATAAACAGTCTCTCAGGACGAGCTGTTTCAGATTCTCCCTCTGTTCACGTCACCGAGGGGAAAAAGTCCCGCCCATTAGTGACGCTGCCCTATAAGCAGAGACACAGCCCTGAGTGAGAAGCTGCGTCCGCCTCTGCCATTAACGTTACTGATTACTGTAGCTGCTGGAGATATACAATGTCAGCGCCAAAGAGGCTTTTCAAGTGTTGTGTTTTGGGATGCACTAACGAACATAGGAGTCGCCATAATCTCCCCTCATCTGAGCCGCTGAGGACACTGTGGTTAAGTTTCATTGTCTAAGGAAATGTCCCTGAAAAAAATCGGTAAAGTCCCCAATACCTGTAGGGATCAATACCAACGCTTCGTGCGCGAACGTCAGCTCCAGACAAAGTAAGTTTCACGCGTTTGTTTTCTAAAATGCCCTTCTGAAAGAGCTTCTTGGCACTCTGTAAGGCTAATGATGCTAAAGCTACCATTGTCTCTGTGTGTTTTCACTGGTGCTGTCTTCATGAATGATCGTGAATAGGAATGTGGTGGTTAAAAGTTGCATATGAAAGCAATGTGAGTCGATCGCTTGAGTTTGTTGAGCTCATAATCACGAGTGGGTCTTATAAAGTTTATGATAGCATGCCATGCACCATGAGACCAGCTATGTTTTTATTTTTATCTCGCTGTGCTCCCTGTCTGTGCAATTCATAAACGCAAATTTATGATTTACAGTACAGTCAGATGACTGACTTTGAAACCGAGTAGTTTCCTGTAAAGATAACAGGCTTGTACTAATCGTGGAATGTTTATTTGCAAAGGCTAGCACTGCTAATGCGGAGCTTGAGCTCTTGAAGCTCCGCCCTCTTCTCCGGGAGCAACAGCTCACTCGCATTTAAAGCAACACACTCAAAATCAGAGCGTTTTGGCTCACACCCTAAAAGTGGCAATTTTAACAAGCTATAAAAAATTATCTGTTGGGTATTTTGAGCTGAAACTTCACATACACACTCTGGGGACATCAGAGACTTATTTTACATCTTGTAAAAAGGAGCATAATAGGTCCCCTTTAAGGCTGTTTTTGGCTGTTTTATTTAATAATTAATTGTTTTTTTGTTTTGTTTGTTTGTTTGTTTTTGGGAAGATGCATTAGAGCAAGGAAACAGAGATAATGTAATACAGGAAATAAAAGCAAAAAAAAAAAGACAAAAATAAAGCATGAGAGAGCTCATGTTAGATCACCTGCCAATTTTTTACTTCCTGAGGGAATAAAGTCATACTTCTCTTTCTTTCTCTCACTTTTGCTGTCTTTCAATCTCCCTGCTCTTTGCATCCATCTTCTAAACCTATGAGTCGGTGTCCTCTCTCTGAAACCAATTAGCACACAAAATCCACGAGGCCCAAACAAACACGCTCGCACATACACAATAGAATCTCCTGTTTCCTCCAGCCAACACCCTCCCTCAGGGCTCTCCTCTTCGAAATCTTTCTCCTCGCTCTCGAACACAACAGACATCAGCTGCTGTGTGACAGAGTGTGTGAGCTGGCAAAACTGAATTACATTTCTCAGTTCAGACCTTTTATTAATTACAAATCATGTTAGCAGTTTAAATGAATTATGTGGGAAATGTTTTCCACAATGCACTGACTACAGCGCTCAAAAATGCCTGCTTGTATTCTCTGGGGAAGAATTGCTAGTTTCTTGACTTTTCTCAGTCTTTCTGTTTGCAATTTGCTGTTTTCGAGTTCATATTTACTAGATGGTGTCATGTTTGGTTGGTGTGGATTATATAATAAGTCAAAATACCAGTGTTGTTATATAAAACTATACAAATATTTTTTATTGATTGAAATAAAGCTGAAATGAAATAAAATATAAATATTAGATGGAAACATTTGCCTTGGCAAATATCTGAAATAAGTTTATGAATAATCTATAACTATACCTAAAAAAAAAAAAAAAATCTCATAACAACAACAACAAAAAAAGAGGCAAATTTAAAAGCTAATTGACCATATTAATACTACAGTAGTATATAAATAATAATAACAACATTTATATTATTTGTTGTATATGTTAGCCAGTAATAAAAACTGAAATAACACTGCAAAATACAGTTTTATTTGTAAAATGTCCAGCTTTAGGCTACTTTTGACTCTCTTTAGTCACCTGATTTATTATTTTGACAGATTATTTGACTAATTTATGACATGTCTAGTTAATAAGTACATAATATTGCTAAATACTCCACAGGATATACTATTTACTAAAACATACTATGGGAAATAACTTATTAACTCTCTGGTGCTGCTCGCGTGGCAGTCAAAAATGACAAAAAAAAAATCTATTTCAATTTCTGTGAAATTAATGTACTATATTTTAGTTTGATTATGTTCTTTATTTAATATTTTTAAGGGATTTTATGGTACTAAATTATATTTATGGAATAGTTATGGTCAATTTATTAGCTGTTTATAAAGTTTAAAAAAGTTATAGAAGTTTATTATTATGAAAAATGCCCAAAAATACTATTTTAAAATTTTATATGAAATACGCTATATCCAAAACATGCTTTTGTTCTGTGTGAAAGCAAAGCCATAGATCTAAACAAGCTGTGTTCCAAATTTGAGGTTGATATCTCAAAAATGAGCTTTCAGTAAGATTTTGTTTGGGTGCAGTACCATACGTTTCCACTAGATTCAATTTTCTTCCCATTAATTTCCAGTCTGGACATTTTTGACTGCAAACAGAACAAGTGTAAATATTTTTTTTCAGGACCATTTAACATTTTCGAATCTTGTACCAAAACCTTTACAAAGTTTTGTACCATTTCGATAAAGTAAAAATTTCCAAAAAAAAAAAAAAAGTAAAATTTTTCAGTCAAAAATGAAAAAATAAATAACCATTTCAAACAGAAGTACGCAACATCTGGTCATGTGACCTAGCAGTTGGTCATCTGGGTATCAGAATTTGTATTTGCACGCTTTACGCAGTGTCTGTTCTATACAGTGCAGAAATAGTAGTATTGCAGTATACATCTATGCAGTACTAGGGTTTTCCAGAGCAGGGGATGCTGAGAGATGTAGTCTGCAGTGTGCTTTCAGTCTGAGGTGAATGTGATACTCTCTTCAGTGCTTCTGTAATGAATAATTACTGTCTCCAGCACAACATCGACCGCATGCTAACAAGGCCAATGATACGTCCGCCCAGAATCCTCTGTGGATATGAGGAATGTTTCAGCTGCTGATATTAGATGATTTACGTTTAGTTCACGCCTCAGTGTTGGATCATTTCATCCAAAAGTTGTTCGACCCTCTCAGTTTATATAGATAGAGTCAGTGGGGCAAGCTAATGTAAACCTGAGCTCCACTGCAGTTTAGAGGGGGATTATGGGATGGGTGTGGTGCCATGGCAACCGTACACATTTAGACTCACCTAACTTTGAGACCGTAAGGAAATACTTTAGATACTGAATGTACAAATGTAAATGATCAAATATGACTAATGAATTGTTTATAAAGTGTTTTAAAAAGTATTTAAAAAATGTTCTGTCAGAAATCACACTTTTTTCCTTTACTTGATCTTGCAAAGACTTGTGAAGAAGGTCATCCACTGACATCTCTAGCCAAAGCTGCTTAGCTGGTGAAGGTAGCAGCGTAGCATGTTAATGGTTTCTGGATATCTGTACTATACAAATATTTGTCAAGTTTCGTGTAATTCTCTTTTTTTCTGGTCTCAGTTGATGTGCCTAGCAGAACATGAGGAAATAAACTGAACTTCTGAATAAAAATACTGTGGTGGTGTCAAGGTGAAACCCTCGCACTTCCTCCTAAAATTCGCTCTGGCCTCTTTCAGTTGTTTTGGTCAACATTTCCACCACACAGGCTTATCTACTGACCAGCAGGCGGGGGTTTCTCTGACTCTGCACTTTGCTGTCATGGAAGTTGCTTTATTTTGTGCCATATAAGAGAGATTCCAGTGAGGTTTTACTCTCTGGTTGCTCCAGCCATTCATTCGGTCTTATATTGAGCAACATTCAAGTAAAGCTACAATTTAGTTTGAAACTCAGTGCTTAATATAGTTTACCTCAAGGCATTATTTAGTTGCACTACTTGTTGTTGGTTGAAAGTTGTCCTTAATTTAATTGATGTTTATTTATGAAATGTATAATATGAAATTATAATTTGTTGTGTTTTATTTTCATTATTGTGGACAAAGTAGGATAGATTTTTGGATATTGGCCATAACGTGAAAATAATTATTGGCTTATCAAGACCTGTATTTTTAATTTTTTTTTTTTTTTTTGTCAGTATTGATATATATTGAATATTAAATATTTAACATTATATTTAACAGTATTTAACTATTTGTTTAAGTTTTTTTATAGTTAATGTTATAGATTTCTATTATCTGCCATATATCTGTTATTGGCTATAACATAAAAATAATTATCAGCTTATTATGAGCTGATACTGGGCATTTATTTGTCTTTTTTATTTTATATTTATTTATTTATTTATTTTTTTACAAAATTACATAGATTTTAATTTGTCAGCTAGTCGTCAGTTATTAGCTGTTGTATGAAAATGTGTTTAATTTTTTTAATTGTATAGATTGTTTATTTTCGCCAGTTATTGGGCAGTTATTGGCCATAACATGAAAAAATAGCAGCTGATTGAATATTTATGAGCTGATACTGCACAAATAATTTATTTATATACTTATTTTTACAAAATGATACAGATTTTTATTTGTCAGCCATTTATCAGGTATTGGCTGTTACATGAAAATTTGTTTAATTTTTTTAATAGTATATATTTTTTTTCTTTTGGGCAGCCATTTACAATAACATAGCTAAATACTTATCAGCTTGTACATATTGGTGCAACCCTAAAAATGTAGTATTGTGTAAGTTGTAACCGTGTAGACTGTTTGATTTTTGAAACCTAGAAGGTATTTGACTTCATCCAGAAATATAGAAACATGTAAGTGAACCGTGTTTGCACCATAGGATAGAAGATTATGTTGTGTAGTACTTTTTAGAGAGTTTAACAACTATTCTTCAGCAGTCATAAAATGAAAGTAATTAACAGCTTGTACGTATTGTTGCAACCTTAAAAATGTAGTAGTGTGTAAGTAACTTTGTGTCCATTTGTGATACACCTAGCTCAAATTTGTGCACCATGCTCCTTAAATGTCAATTATGCTTTGTGAAATAATAATGCTGGTTTTAGTGTGTCTGTTTTTTTGTATCTGATTAAACAAAGGTTTAGTCGTGGTGGCTGAAATATGGAATATGAGGGTGGGACAGTGGGAATGTCGTTCTCTCACGCGCTCTCGCAGAAGAATAAAGAATATGAATGGTGCGCATTGTTGCTGTTGCTCGTGTTTGTGAGGGGGTGGCGGTTGGGGGCGCAGGGGGGTGAAGTGAGACATTTTTTTGAATGAAAACAAAGCATGTGGTTCACTGAAACCACATTATCCATGAGGAATTAAAGATGGCATCCTGAATCCATCTGACCATCACTGTGTGTGTTAGTCTCAGAAGACAATCGAAAAGTAACAGCCGATACCAAAGGTGGACAAAATAACAGAAAAATGTAGCATACATTAAAGTAAAGTTCTGGTTTTGATGTATAACTTAAATGCCACAGAAAATAACCTCAACTCGTATAGAAAATGATGTCTATTGCTTTTTGTGAGCACAACCACGTCCAGAATTCTTTGGTCAAAAATGTGGGAACTGTAATAAAGTGAACAATCACTCTTACCTACAAATACATACAACTCTTTTTGAAGGAAAACCTGGATGAACTAAATCTACATCTTTATCAACTTGATGTTCTCCAGGACTTCTCAGATATATTCAGCGATTGATTGTTTGTGTAGACTGTTTGATTGTTGAGGCCTGGAAGGCATTTGACTTCATGCTGAAATGTGGGAACATGTAAGTGAACAGTGTTTACATCATAGGATATAGTTTTATATTATTGGAGTGCTTAATGGCTATTTTTCATCAACAGTACACATTCACAATGACACTTTAATTATGATCAACTTACACTATATGTGATGTGACTTTAAGACCATGAGACTTTTGCAGATTTTGTAAATTGTAAGATCATTGAAGTACATTTTACAAGAAAATACTATTTGTCTTTCATGTTTAATTCAACTGTTGTTATTAATTGTGAAATTTACTAGTAGATTCTGACAGAAAATTGCCATTATACTAAATGTTTTTCAGTGTCCCATTACGCATAATGAACCTCTCCACCATATTTGCCAGTTGGTAACAGACATTACGGATGAAACGAATCTTTTGTCTTTCTCTAATTGTATCTGAAATCCTAAATTTAGCAAAAGGGAAAAGATGACTCATCAGCCCGTATTACTCTTTTCCAATGCTCAAGTGTCAAGGTTTTGTGGCCCTTGTACTGGGTTATGCATCTCTATGCGTTGTCGTTGGATACACATTGTTTCTGTATAGCGGTCCTGTCATAAATTCCAGCTTTGACATGCAGGTTTGGTTGATGCTGGGTCACAGAGGTGCTGATTCAATTCTCTGCTGATTTCTGAGGCTGGGCATTCAGCAATCATCTTATTGAAAGTCTGTCAATCCCTGGTGCTGGGTGCCAGTTTGTCGGTGTTCCCCTTTACTAAATAATTTAGCTTTTTCTGTGAGTCATCCTTCTGCATTTTGGACATCAACTGTTTGGTCTCTTTGAAACTGTTGGTTGTTGTTTTGGAAAGTCACACAACAAAATGTTAATTGTCAGACCTCTTTTATAGCTGTCAGCATTAATCAAGCTAATGTGACTCACCTTTGCAGCTGCATTGGTAATTGAGATTTAATTACTTCAGGAACAAGCTCTTTTTCCTGCAGCGTTGCTGTTCGTTTGTCTATCCCCTGTATGTTCAAAATGAGTTAAAGAGATAGTTCACCCAAACATGATAATTCTGACTCTCATTTCATTCAAACCTGCATGAACAAAAATAGATGTTTAGCAGAATGTGCATGATGATCTTTTCCATACAATATGAGCATTAGTATTTAGAAAGTATATCATTTTTCGCTCTTTCTGAAAATGACTGATCTTTTCACTAGAAAAGCCCTTAATTGTCAGCATATGTGAAGCTGCCTAAATAAGGTTTTAGACTTTCAAAATAGTCTACATTGAGCCATTTGCATTAGTCGGTGGAAAAATATTTTAAAAACTAATTTTTAATGTTTCTTGTGTCATTACAATACTTGTGTCTGGTTACAACATGAACTGAAAAAGCACTGGAACAGTTAAAATATCCAAATGATGAGTATTATTAAAGAAAATGGTAAGCGGTTGAATGTTCTACAGAAAAGTCAATATTTCATCCTGTTCACCTCATATAGTGAGTGTGTATTTGTGTTTAAGTTAGAACCTGAAAGGCCTGTTCTAGTTAACTTGGGTAGCTACAGGCTATCATACAGTCTGTTTTAGTGTACATGTCTGCACGAGTGCTGGGTGCCTGTGTTTTATCCCATGAAGGCTTGACTTGGATGTGAGTGTCAGTTATTTCCGTAATCTTGCTGAACATTTAGATGATAAGGGACTAGTTGTGGTGGAGTCTCATCACTTAGTTCTGTTTGTCTCTGAGAGATAAGATATACTAAATAAGAAATATAGGGAGATGCCTTGCTTGTCCCAGGGCATGAAGGCGAGAGAGTGTGTATTTTCAATAGACACACATGAATTCAGACATTAAACCTCCAGATGCTCCTACAGAGTCATTGCCCGAAACAGGAAGCAGCCCAGACCTGTTTCAGAAACAGTGTCCTATCAGTCATTGCCCTGAGAGGAAATGACTTACACATTTACTTGCAACTTTCCCATATTCCATTGTTTTTTCTCTTCTTTTTAGCAGTACAATCAAACTTTCTTAGAGAATTTCTTTGAAAACAGTAATATTGTGAAATATTATTACAATTTAAAATAACTTTTTTCCATTTTAATATACTTTAAAATGTAATTTATTTCTGTGATGCAAAGCTGTATTTTCAGCATCATTACTCCAGTCTTCAGTGTCACATGATCCTTCAGAAATCATTTGGTGAAAATATTATTTAAAATTATTATTCAAAAGAACAGCATTTATGTGAAACAGTTTTTTTAAATAACAATATGAAAGTTTTTACTGTCACTTGTGATTAATTTAATACATCATTGCCTAATAAAAGTATATTTTTTACTAAAATAATAAAAGCAATAAATAAAATGTCACTGACCCAAAAATTTTGAACAAAAAAATATCATATTTTTTAGATGGCATGTTGGTTTATGGGTCAGTGACAAATAACAGTAACAGTAAAAAAAAATCTAGTTTTAAAAATGTGTTTTTAGAAAAGTATTCTGTTTATTCATGTTTTTATTTATTGATTTATTTTTTTTACCATTTTCAGTAAATTTTACAGTGTCATGTGGTGTAACCATCAAGCAAAAATAAAAATCTTCCTTATACCTGGAAAACATGTGAATGCACGTCCCAATCGTTTAAAAAAAATATTTTTCAAGGTCATTTTATGTTACAAATATAATGAATTATTCATTCCTGAATATCATTTTATTACACAACATTAGATTTTACAACCTGAACTAACCTTTAATTGTCATTAAAAGGTTAAATTACCTGATATTTTAACTTTCATGTTTTTTTTTTCTTTCATAACATGCCTTAGATTTTCTCAAACAAAAATGTTACATTTTAATTCAGAAAATAAAAACATGCTTAATATAGAGGTGTATTCTAATCATTGTACTGAATGTACAAATTGCATTTCTGATGTATTTTTGAATAAATCAACAGATCCAGAGAAAAATTGAGCATCATGTTGTTAACCCTTATGTGATGCTTATCATGGCCTTGTGCACTCCGGCATATAAAATTTCAGCTGGATGTACAGTATGAAGCATTTCTTGACAGAATAGCAGTGAACTGTAACTGCTTGGTAAAGACTCTTGGTTTGAACACAAATCTCGAATGAGAGGAACTTATTATCTTGTTATTTGTGACACTGATACTCTGATGAAAACAGTGAGACATTGCCAGTTAGCAAAATGCATTTCAGCTCACTGCTTGTTTCATAAAATTGTTCTCGGCCATGCACATGTGCTTCATTTGACAGCTTTTTCTGGCCAAGAACCGCCCACTTAAGTAAATAGAAAGCGACCATCTGACCAGCATGTAAAGTGACCAACCACAATTCATTTTGCTTTCATGAATCTAAAATGGATAAATCCACAATAATAATATCCCTTTAAAAGTGCAGATACAAACCTGCCAATCAGATCAGAGCTTGAGATTTTGGCAAGTGCTTTGCAGTAATCATCATGCTATCACTGAACAGACTGTGGGCTGAGAGTAGTTCATATTCATCCTGACGATGGGCTCTCAGGTCATGTGAGTCTTTGGAAGGACGTTGTGGAATTTAGGCTGGAGTCGCTGATAGAAAGTCACATTCGTGACAGCTCGTGGACAGCTTGTCATCCTCACGCCCCCATTACAGATCCTTGATGTCACGATTCCCCTGATTTAAGGATCAGTTTAGCAGTTCAATTAGCCATGGTTTTGGAAAAGTTGGGTTTCTCAGTGCCCCTCGGCCAGGTTTGACGGCTGAATTACTGCAGCAGAAGGCCTCGAAGGCATTATCTCAGTGTTAAATATTCGCGCCGCTCGACTGCAGAGGTAGCACATAGCCACTAACCTCTCACTTGAGTAGAAGATCACAGTTCAGGTAGACAATAGCTCAGTTACCAAACTGGTCTAACGCCTTACATTAGTATACGGTAAAAAAGCTATTCTGGAGAAAACTGTAAAAATTCAACTTAACAATATATCTTAAAAAATGTCAACATAATACGACTTTGTTTGATCAATTTGAATTTGTTTGTTCACTAAATGTAAAATTCCTCATTCTCAGCAAATTCATAAAGGCAAATACAGATTTCTTGCTCAGCAAATTTTCAGTAACACTGTAAAAATTATTATGGAGTACGTTTTACAAAAAAATGCTGTTGCAGTCTTTCGGCTTTAAAATTTCACATTTAATTCATTGTGTTACTTGCTGTTTTTTTATGTATTTGTGAATTTACTAGCAATTTCTGGGTGAAAAATGTTTAAATAAATCTTACATCATCTTTTTTTCATTGTAGTAATACAATAAATTGATCTAACATTTTGGTAGCCTTACATATTTAGTTTAATAGGACACTAAATATGCTATCTTTGTTTCGCAACATGTCCTCCAACCAATACGCCCATATAGGTCGTTTGTCACTTTCCTGAAATACGACCGATCGGATTTTTCTAAATTTGCACCCCTATCGACAACAGGGCACTTTCATATTAATGCATTGTAGCCTTTTTTCTGCATAATAGTTTATATTTTGTGTAGCTCAGTTGGTAGAGCATTGCATTATATGACGATATGCAATCATGCGATTGTGGGTTCGATCCCAGGGAACACACATGCTCATAAAATATTTATGCACAATAAATCGCGATTTCTGTGAGGGTAGGAAAAGTGAAAAGTCAACACACTGCATTTAAATGAACACGCATTTTGATTGGTAATGACAATCATACATCATTTCATGACGACAGACGCAGCACGACACTGTCATTATTTTTACAGGCGCTTAACTTTAAAACGTAAATATAGGTCGTAATAAGGTGCTGCACAAATGACCCATAGGGTCATTTTTTGGAGGAGGACAATCTGTTGTTTCTGTAGGTGCAATCACCTTACAAAGCAAAGATATTTGGGAAATAGTTATAGAAACCTGTACACAGACCTCAAGAATGGTGACAGTCAACAAATGTAAAAATGAGACATCAACAAATAACTAAGAATAATGACAAAACAACAAACAAGTTTTTTTGTGACAAAAAAAATTGTCTTGACTAGTTGGGACAACATTTTGGGAATTTGTTGATGGGTACTTATGTACATATATAATTATTTATTTATTTATTTATTTTTCATGTAATTCACAATTCTTTGTATTTGTGACTCAAAATGTCCTGTAAACTGGAAAACAAGTACTTGCTTTTTTACAGTGTATAGCAAAGAATAATAAATGGATGTTGACCAGTTTATCATTTTTGATCATAGTTTATACTATGTAAGTTGATCTAATGCCACATTAAGCTCTTGTTCAAAGTCATAAATCATTTAAGAACGGTACAGTATGTACCTTTTCAGATGCCATCTGTCTTTTTAAGGTTGTCATCATGTTTCCGTCACTGTCCTATCGTTCTCTCATAATCTATTTCTGTCCCTCTCACTTCATACTCATACTGCAAGTCCCATCCAGATATTCAAGGCTTCAGTTTTCTGCACGTGGGAACGTATTTTTTGTCAGAGCCCAGTAGTTTCATGTTTCCACAGGTTTCATTTCCGAAGCGAGTCGTATTGTCCCACCCCACCCCCTTTAGTGGCATCACAGAGGACGCAAAAGCTGGACATAATCTGCAATGATCATAATGGCTTTATATAATATCTGGAGCAGCCACAGATAGATAAACACAGACCAGCGCAGAGAAAAGAGGACGAGTGGGTCTGCAAACACAAATGATTAAAAAAAAAAATCACAAATACCCGGAAGTGGTGAATTAATGAATGAACAGTAAAAGTAAAAGCAGACACACATAAAGCAAAATCGTACTTTTATACACCAGATTTGTCTGGGATCTGCTTGGTTTGTGTCTTCACATTGCTTGATACTGAAAAAATACAAAGAACATTCTGGTATAAAACAATTTAAAGCCATTTTTCTACTATTCATCTCTGAAATCAGGGTTTCTGTGGGTCTTAAAAATATCTTAAAGAGTCTTAATATATCCTTTCATAAATTGTGCCCTTAAAAGGTGTTAAATCAGAGCTGAAGGTCTTATATTCATAAAGTTATGGGATTAATTTTGCATGCACTGCAAAAAAAAATGTTATCCACAGTATTTTTGTCTTTGTTTTCTATTACAAATATAGGTAACACATTAATATATGGACCAATTCTCACTATTAACTAGTTTCTTATTAGCATGCCTATTATTAACATATTGGCTGTTTATTAGTACTTATAAAGCACATATTCTGCATGACCATATTCTTCTAATCCTGCCCAATACCTAAACCTAACAACCACCTTACTAGCTATTAATAAGCAGCAAATTAGGAGTTTATTGAGGCGTAATTAAAAGTTGTAGTTAATAGTATGTTAATATCAAGAATTGAACCTTAAAATGAAGTGTGACCCTAATATATAAACATCCTTAAATCAAGACATTCACTTGATAGGCAAAATTAAGATATGACATTGTTTTCTGAGAAATGTAACAAAATTAGTTTGTACTTAAAATAAAAACAAATATCTGCCAATGTTTTTTCCCCCATTGAATTAAGTTAAACTTTCTGACCCATTTGGCAGATATTTGTTCTTGATATAATCATAAATTCACTTTATTTTGATAAATTTCTTAAAAACAAGACTTATATAATGTAATTTTTCTACTCGAGTAAATATATCTTGGTTTATTAATTTTTAGACATTTGCACTAGAAAACAAGACAAAAATACATAACGTTTTTGGGATCAGAAGATACAGTAAAAGTTACTTCTATATTCTTTACTTGGTCTTAAAAGGCCTTTAAAATTTTCCATAAAACCTCCAGAAACCCTGGAAATTGTTTTGGAATGGGGGCTGTCAAAATCCAAAAATGCACCTTAAAATAATGATAAAAGTAGTCCAAATGACTTATGCCTTGATGGTTTCAACCTAGTAGTTTTCTCATGGTTTGCATGCTCACAGGAATGACCTTAGTAACACATAACCAGTTCATCCGCTTATAAAAGTAGTTCCAAATCATCTTAAAACTAAATTTTGAAACATTACAGCTCAAATAACAAACCTTGCACTGAACAGAAGCTGCACATTTTTGTAATTACATTGTGTTGGCCCATAGACTTCCAGTGTAAGAAGATGATTTTTTGTTTGATTTTAATAGCTCTTATATTACATTCTTTAGTAATGGACATTATGCCGCAGATGGTGTTCATAGTCGTTTTACACCCAGAACATTCTTTAGATGCTCTCTGTCTCACCACTCTGAGCAATAAACACACCACCGTGGACATTCGGAGTGAGCTGTAATCATAATATAATTTTTATGACAGTTTCTACACGTCGCTTGTTGACTTTTACTGGAAAAAATTGGCAGGCACAAGAAGGATCTCTAAACATGGGCTTTTATGGGAAGAGATGTTCTCAGTGTCAGCGAATATGTCACCTTTGAAGCTGGTGTGTGGGAACACGCTGCGAGGGAGTCAGGAAAACATATTTATTTGATGATTTGTGAGTGAAAGGCAAAGAAAAAGAGATGGAGGAGAAGATTGACAGAGAGTAAAGGGGTGAACGGTGTGTCTTTCTCTGTGTCCCAGCTCTTGTGATGGTTATTGGTAATAAATCTTGAGCATGAAGGAGAGAGGCGTCAAGTTGCGCAAACAGAACAGCCAAGTGTGTGTGTGCGTGTGTGTGTGTGTGTGTGTGTGTGTGTGTGTAAACCCACTGACCTCGCCCTCTGGTGAAGAGCGAGCAATTAGGACCTGCCTGTGATATGAACACAGCTGATAACACACACCAATCATAACCAAAATATTCAGGCAAAATATTTTTTCATTTCAAACAAACATATTTTGTTTGATTTTAAAATGCTATTGAATTTATTATGACTTGCTGATTATGAATTATTATTATTATTAGTAGTAGTAGTAGTAGTAGTATTGATGTATTATTAGGGCTGTCAGTTGATTAAAATTTTTAATCTAATTAATTACATGATGTGTCGATTAATTAATCTAATTAATCGCAAAATAAATTTGACTGTGAAAATACCCACAAAAGATTATTTAAAGATATTTTTGTGTTAAATGAGAAAGTATCAAGTAAACATTACAAATTGTAGCTTTAGAAAGAAATATTTTATTTGATTCAACATAAAATTTATTACACATAAACGTTTAGGCTACAACAGCCTAACATAAACTATGGAACATAAAAGAAGATAATTTGAGAAACATCTCAATATTTTTTGTTCATACAATGAAAGTCACTGGTAACCAAAACAACTTTGTTAACAACAGTCTTCAAAATACCATTCTTTTATGTTCCACAAAAGAAAGGTTTGAAACTAATTTTAATTTGGGTGAACTATCCCTTTAATGTTTTTAATTATTATTTTATTATTATTATTTATTATTATTATTATTATTATTATTTTTAAATGATGCTCTAAATAAGAAACTACATCTGCCAGCAGGTGGCAGTAAATGTCTTCATTCGATTCGTTCAAACGGCTGATTCATTCAGGAATGAAGTAAACGGCTCTCTCCCGGGTGTGTCTCACACGTCCTGGAAAGTGAAGCTGCGGGCTCTTTGATCGCCCCCTGGTGGCTGGCTGCAGAACAGGTCATAAACCCCACCCTCTCCATGTAAACGAATGGGACTTACGTCAAAATAAAAAAATAAATTACACTTCCGATACAATTTTTCGAAATATGGTTTTGGTCATTTAAGGTAGTTATTATCATGCTGATATATGATCAATTGTTTGTTTTTGTGATAAGTTTGATTTAAGCTAGTAATTTAATGCTATAAAAACGGGGCGTGTCGTTATGGTTGATTGGGTCTGCGGGAGTTTGGGTGGGAGTTTGATACCGCGGCTCCACCTCACGACACTACTGCGCAGACTCTGGCTCCAAACTGATCTCTACTGCGCAGACTCTGGCTCCAAACTGATCTCTACTGCGCAGACTTTGGCTCTAAACTGATCTCTACTGCGCAGACTCTGGCTCCAAACTGATCTCTACTGCGCAGACTCTGGCTCTAAACTGATCTCTACTGCGCAGACTCTGGCTCCAAACTGATCTTTACTGCGCAGACTCTGGCTCCAAATTACATCATTTACTCAAGATGGCAGCGGCCATGAGATGAATTGGCTTCAAATTTCTATAGTGGAAGGAAGTGGAGACGCATCGTCCATCATTTTTTACAGTCTATGCTCTCTCCACAAATGGGCCTTTGAATCATTGGTTCACACGATTCATTCAAAACGCGGATTCATTCAGAAACTAAACACCGCTGTGTTGCTCGGAGACGCGCAACAATTCTACAATGACTTTAAAGGTAATATGTTCTCTGCAAAATTGAGCAAAAACACATAATATTGTGTTTAAAATATAACACAATATCAACTTCCTATTTACTGAACTGTTGTACAGTATAAAATCACTTTTAAACTTGTGATATTCGGTACAAAATCAGCACTCCTGTAATAATGCTCTCGCTGCTCATGTGATATGATATTATATAAATATGACACAAAAACTCATACAGGGGCATTTTTTGCACCAATATCTTTAGGGTGTAACTGCATTTAAGGAGTTGTTACCCTGCATCATATTTGTCAACAGTCAACTAGCCTATATGAAATGTAAGATGACGTACAGGTCTGGGGGCAGGACCAGTGCATTAACTGCATTAAAGTATTTTAATCGTGTTATTTTTTCATAACTAATTAATTAAGTTAATGCGTTAAACTGACAGCCCTAATTATTATTCAGATAGGTAATGAATTTTTATTACAGTGGCTTTACACATCAATATATTAGGGATGAACTAGTCTGGTAATTCTTTAATAATAATTTATGAAATTATTAACCTGATTATTTTCATGTTAAGCCTGATAAATAGATAAATAGCCAATTTTAAAATTTTGTACTCTGCACAGAATAAATAAACATTCAAGTATAGCAGCATTATAATTTACAGCTTGAAAAATGGATATTCATTTGAGATTTGCTAAAGGTTTCAAAACAGTGTTATTAAATTATTATTGTTTTTAAAAGTGAACTGTAAGTGTCAGATGACAGCACGGGTAATTTAAATCTAAAAATGAGAAAAACAATTAAATATCCAGTATTGACTGATCAGTGTTATTTTAGTATTATATTAGAATGATAGTATTTATTAATATTTTGAATTAGATTTCTTATGTTTTCAGTTTTAATTATTTTCATTTATTTACATTTTGTTATCTAATTAATATCTAATAACAAAATATTTATCTATCTATCTATCTATCTACATACATATATATATATATATATATATATACACGCACACAGTAGTCAACATTTGAAGTGGAGTTCATCAAAGCTGTCCTAAGACAAGAACAGGTATTGTTTTGGTTTTAGGACAACTTTGATGAAAGGTTTTGATCCACTTCAAATGTTGACTACTGTATATATATATATAAATGTTGCTACCTGGTCTCATGAAGAAAATGTACCCCTGGGAACTTTTTCGCAAGGCGCGAATAATAAGTACATATCACTGCAGTTTCCAACAGAAATGAACACTAGAGGAGGTAAAACAGTGAGCACTTGTAATAGTTTGCGTACACATTTATGATTACAGCTCCATATGTTTTGCTTTCCGGACGTAACAAACTTGCTCGATAGTTCATTCAGCACGGAATTGGATTTAGGATGCGGAATCCTTGGGTACGAATCCTGTTAAAAACATAACTCATAATGAAAGAGCTGAGAGATGAGAGATTGAAAAACAAGCTAAAACGGCATGCTTGGAATTGTGTTTTTACGTCACATTAGTTTTTGTTCATACTATGGGGTAGGTTTAGGTGTAGTGCAGATGGTACGTTATTTTAAAACGTCATGGAGCATTAGAGTGATAGCGCCACTCAACGGACATTTCAAGTCAGAACTGCAGTAACACCTACAAAACCAAGGTCACATAAAACATACCATATGTACGTTCATCTGTTCTGGGAAAAAAGCAGAACACTCTTTTAACGCCACCCAGTGGACATTTCACATCAAATATGTCATGAAATATACATGTATTGTATGTATTTCGCATCTTGTGAAAATGTTCCCAGAGGTACGTTTTCATCGTGAGACCAGGTTGCTCTCTCTCTCTCTCTCTCTCTCTCTCTCTATATATATATATATTTATATATGTGTGACCCTGGACCACAAAACCAGTCATAAGTGTCAATTTTGCAAAACTGGGATTTATGCATCATCTGAAAGCTGAATAAATAAGCTTTCCATTGATGTATGGTTTGTTAGGATAGGATAATATTTGGCCGAGATATAACTATTTGAAAATCTGGAATCTGAGGGTGCAAAAAAATCAAAATACTGAGAAAATTGCCTTTAAAGTTGTCCAAATTAGGGCCTTAGCAATGCATATTACTAATTAAAATTATGTTTTGATATATTTACGGTAGGAAATTTACAAAAAATCTTCATGGAACATGATCTTTACTTAATATCCTAATGATTTTTGACATAAAA
>JAFVLL020010263.1:0-17713 GCA_021397915.2 Tor tambroides
AAAATTAAAAAAAAAAAAAAAAAAAAAAAAAAAGACTAGTTAACAGACTGTTAACTTGGTAAGATACATTTACTCATCTGAACATAGCAATTATATTTACTCCCAATTATAATAGTGCTTTCACAGTCACTGCTCTAACAAAAATAACTTGTTACATAGAGCGTTTTAAACCTATATTTAAAAGTTAAATGTACATTTTAGTCAGAATTATTGCGCTCCTTTTCTAATGTGCTCTGTCAGTTTGACGCACACACTGGTGCTTGTTCAATGAAGTCTGAAGTTTCACAGTAGGGCTGAAACTAACGATTATTTTGATAATCGATTAGTTGGCTGATTATTTTTTCGATTAATCAGATAAAAAAAAATCTTTTTTTTCCTTTTTTCTTCCACATTCTTCCCAATGTCCTTCAAACAAACATGTCAACTGAATGCTACGAAAACAGTGCTTAATTTATTAGACCACCTGTCATAAAGAGAAAACATTTTAGGAATCTGTAAAAAAGTTGTTTAAAAATGTTATTGTCATTTATTGGGCAAATAAACTAAGTAGGCTAGAATTTATTCACATATTAACAAAAATGTCCTCCTATGCCTTTCACAACAGCTTGCATTCCTGCTGGCATTATGTGCTTTTTGACTAATTTGGTATCTGAAAAAAAAAAAAAAACACACTATAAAGTGCTTGACTATTTTTTCTGCCTTTTTCATAGATAAGAGCAATAATTATATAATAGCATTAGAAATGGCCAACAACTGTTCCTAAAGACCTTACGCATATCGGAGGACTAACCAATACAGAAAGCTAAAAAAAATTATTAAAATCGCCAATACTGTTAGTTTAGAGCAGCAGTGGCACAAATCTTACATAACCTGTTAAAAACCTTACATAAATTTGTTTTTTAAAAAAAAAAAAAATTGTTAGACACTGTATATAGTGAATATAGTTTAAATCTCTACATTAAACATTAAAATAATAATAAATATAATAAGGACGAATAAAAACAAACTCAGTGTTAACCAACAGGTAAGAGTAATTTTCTGCAGGAACACGTGTTCACTTTGATCAGAGTCACGTCTTACTGTCATTTCTCTATCCTGTAAAAGGCGGTTATGAAGCGTCTGATATTTATATTCAGAATTACACGCTGTATCCCTTTACAGTTCCTACTCTCATAAAATACGTGCACTACATGTTGACTTTTAAACCATAATTTTACGTTCAACAACAGATATTTCAGCACAATGAATGTTTTTGCGCTGAGTATTAACCTGATTGTCTCCTCTCTGCTGTGTTGTTCCGTCTGTCCGCCACGCCGGCGCTCATTCAGTAAAGATTTACTATCAGGACGGACCTTTTTGCAAAAATGGAAATGCTCGCGTAAATTTGTGACATTTACAGATAAGGATATGACCGTAAACTGAAAGTTTTTGCGCCGAGGACGCACACGCATCTGTCAAAGCACCAGACAGGTCAAGCCATAACGCTAATGCATTAGCTTAAAGCTTAAAATAAAGAATTCATGTTTTGGGCAGCTTGGATCACGTACTTCTCCTGCAGCGTCTCAATCCGTTTCTTCCACTATTTTAGATGCATTTTGTCCATAGAAATGCGTTATTCAGTGCTGTAATTTGACGCGACCGGCTGAAGTTGGACGTGCACTGTGGGCAGACCCAACTAATCAATAATGAGAATCGTTGTCGATTATTTTCATTATCGATAATAATCGATTTTATTGATTAGTTGTTGCAGCTCTATTTCACAGACTCACTCGCCGTGAAGAACCTTTATGAAAAATGAAAATACTTGCAGGAATTTTTCCAACACTTACAGATAAGGACGTAAACATAAGAAGTTGAGTGCTTATGAAAACATCTCCAAACATTAAAAAGCATAATACAAAGCAATCGTTTTGCACACTTTTCCCACAACAGCTCAGTCTGTGTCCTGTGTTTCAGTTGTGTCCATCAAAATGTGACCCTGGACCACAAAACCAGTCTTATGTTGCACGGGTATATTTGTAGCAATATCCAATAATACATTGTATGAGTCAAAATTATAGATTTTCCTTTTATGCCAAAAATCATTAGGATATTAAGGATAATGTTCCATGAAGATTTTGTAAATTTCCTACTGTAAATATATCAAAACTTAATTTGATTAGTAATATGCATTGCTAAGAACTTCATTTAAACAATTTTAAAGGTGATTTTCTCAGTATTTTGACTTTTTTTGCACCTTCATATTCCAGATTTTCAAATAGTTGCATCTCAGCCAAATATTGTCCTACCCTAACAAACCATACATCAATGGAAAGCTTATTTATTCAGCTTTCAGATGTATAAATCTCAATTTCGAAAAATTGACCCTTAAGACTGGTTTTGTGATCCAAGGTTACAAATGTGTAATTTTCTACTGTAAAGTAATATGACCAATGGATGTGCACAGCGTACAGATTTGACTAAATTGAAAATCAAATTTTTCCATTGTCCCCAACATTAAATGGCATTACAGCATTTATTACTGGCAAGATTTTAAAAATGTAACACTACAACAACAGCATAAACAAATGCAAAAATCTTTTTGGCTATTACTTAATATTATATTCCATCAGTGTCACCTCAGCCAAAACCAAAAGTGGTTAAAGATGGAGCAAATTACTACATTTCGATTAATTAGTACTAACATTTTCCATTTGAATAACGAGCACTGAAAGTCACAATGAAACAATTAACACAGCTTTTCTTCCATATTGTGACAAACATCCAAGTGTAACAGAAAAAAAAAAAAAAATGTAGGAAGGGCACTTGTTTCTATTCATCAGTTGTTGTTTGGATTTTAAGATGTGGGCATCACGCTCAAAAGTGGAGGCAGGTGAACGTAAGCTTGCAGGGGTGGGTTTAAACAGACTAAATGATTGGAGAATTCCTGTATACGTCATCAGAAAGAAGCCTGGCATTTTCACTGGAATATCCAGTTATGCCATTTTGATTAAAAACAATGAGGTCAAAAAATATATATATAAATTGCTCACAAAAAGATCTATAACATACATCTAGAAATATATTTAAAGTGAATTTTCATTTCATGCCAACTTTAAATAAATTGAGTGCATTTTACTTTAATTAAACCCCTCTGAGAACCCGAACATTACCAACAATCTCCAGCTCTGCCCAATATGACTTCTTCCCATTGGCCGCCTCCTCACTGGACATTATTGTGTACATCCGCCTTGGGTCAGGCGGGTCATATTTTTCCTTGGGCATCCCTGTAATACTGAAACAAACAACAATCACTTTCACTAGAACTCGATTACAGGAAATGTACAGCACATGCACTTTATACACATGAAGTTGTTTTATATGACAGGAAACAGAGTGGGTACAACTGTGCAAAGAACAGGTGAGATGCCAAGCAAAAAAAAGACACTGAAAACCCTCAGAGAGGGCAAGGGAGCAGGAGTGAGAACACACACAAAAGCAATTCCAGAATCAATAGCTGAGGGGATTTTTCCATTACGCATATGACAAAGAGATGCTAGCGCGCCGCTCAAAGTCACCACGGTTCTCAAATTTACATAAAAGCTGCTTCAATTTAAAATGAACCATAAGTGTTTAAAACCGTAAATGACAAATTAGAATTCGATAAAAAAAAAAAAAAAAAAAAAAAAAAAAAGAACTGCAAAAGATGACAAGTTGTGACAGTTTTGTAAGAAATCACCAACCAAGTTAGCGGTAGTAAAACTTTCAGAGTTCTTGCGCGAGCAGCTGGCATTTTAGGCAATGGGCGACTCTATCGAAATAAATCTCATTTAAAACCACTTATGAAAGAGTAAAATTATTAGTCACGGCACAAACAGAAAGTCGGTTCATATTACTAATCCCAAGAAACAAAGGTGCAGCTGAAGTCCTTGCTAACTGCACTCCAAATAAACATGGTGCCAGTATATTTCCATTATATAACTGCAGTGTTAATCGCTAACTAATCAGTTAACCGACGGGCCAAATGCAGTTCATGCAGTTTTGGTCTTTCATCATCGCTGTGCAACGGAACCCAAACAAAAACACCACCACCTCGTGTTTATTTCCCAGAGCCACGTTACAGAGCTAGGACTGCTAGCTGTGCGAGTCAAACTCACTGAGAAAACGGCAACTTGCAAGGCGTCTTAATGAGTCAATTAAGAACAAGTAATTAGGAAATGAATTGGCTTTAGATCGTAATATGTACTTGCCACAGATTTGCTGCCTAACTGCTGAAGTGAATTAGTTTGATCGGACCCCCTACAATGTGAGCGTTAACCATTTACTGGAGGGAACCTCTCTAGATAACCATGGACTTACTTTGCAAGTTTATTTGTGCGATGTTAATCGCCTGGGACCATTAGAAGTAGTCTATTAAGTTTTATGATGTTAATAAATGTATAGAAAAAGCCTGTGGTAGCTTAAGTAGCTTCCCTACGGACACAGCAGACTGCTTACATAACCAACAACATAGATCTCAACATTCAAAATCGCTTGGTTGCTAAATTAATCAATCTATCATAGATTTTAAAGCGCCCACGCACGCAGTTAATACAAATTAAAGGATCCCAATCTTACCGATCCATCATTTCCTCTCTGTTCAGTTTGAGCATATTAGCTCATGGGCTAACTGGCTAACATGCGATTATACATTTACAAAACTAGAACACCACCAAAAGCACTGCAAAGTAATATGAAAGAAAACATATTCCGTTGCTCACATACCACTAGATACATTTGGAAATGCCTCAAACCTGTATTAGATTTACCTGTAAGCTCATACCAGTTCACAAAGACGAGTGCGCGTTTCCTTTGTTTCTGATCCTCTGCTCTTTCTCACTGAAAGCAAACAAGCATCATGGCGGCCGTGAGAGTTTCAGGGCGCGATAAGAAGCGCTCCGCTCATTGGCTGCCCCTGAAACGAGCGATCTGATTGGTCCGCCTGTGCGCTCGACGCCTCCACGCTGTTTACGCCGGCGAGGCAGGCCAAAAATGGGAGTCACAAAAATAGGTCAATTTTGCGGATGTTGACGAGTAGAGTAAAACAAAGATGCAATTTTTTTATAAACGCACTAAAGATCATTATGCAATGATAATAGTAATGACAATTGATAAAATTGCATTTAAGAAACACGTTAAGTTAAGTAGGAGGGGTGTTTTTGTTGTATAAACACTCTGAAAATTAGAAATTAACGTATATGGCGACTGATATGTAAGAGATTGTCCTGCTTTGCTTTTTATTGCTTCGACGATTCATAGAGCAAAATACGTGAATCATTTAATTTTTATTACTGATATGAGGTGCATCACTTCCCAGTAGATTTACCGCATAGAATAATATGTGAAAAACCTGTTATTTCAGTTTGGTCTCGAAATATACATGCAACAAGTCTTTAAAGGCTTTCATGTTTCCAAGAAAATAAAATGAAATATGTTATAATTGAAATGCGTTTATGAGCTGCAGTACATTTGACTGGACACTGGATGGCATCATAGAGCTTTACATTCACACATCTGGGCTCTGATCAAAATTGAATACTAGCTTACCGTACTGTATATACTGTATACTTTCTTTTCTTTTCTTTTCTTTTCTTTTCTTTTCTTTTCTTTTTTAAGTAGCTGAAACAGTATTTATGCTGCATTGTTGTCACATGGCTTCATTTTGTATTTTTAATTCAGTGAGTGGCACCTACTTAGCCTAGTTTTGTGTACAAATCTCTTGACATTTTGCAGATAATGAGCTAAGAAACAAATGTTAAAAACCGTGGCAAGTATTATTTCATTCATCACACTTGATAAAGAAGGTTAATCTGAGCACCTGGCATTGTAGGATACAATATTCCACATATTAGATGAATAGTTCACCCAAAAATAAAAATTTGCTAAAAAAAAACAAAACAAAACAAAAAAACCTCACCCTCAGACTTTCCAAGATGTTAATAAGCTTGTTTCTTCATCTGAACAGATTTGGATATTTTTTGCTTTTATCAGCTGTTTGCCAGCACCCATTCGCTGCAGAGGATCCACTGGTGAACAAGTGATATAATGGAAAATTTTCCCAAATATGTGACCCGGGACCACAAAAAAAGGTCAGTTTTTTTAAAAAAATTGAGATTTATACATCATCTGAAAGCTGAATAAATAAGCTTTCCGTTGATGTATGGTTTGGTAGGATAGGACTATTTGGCTTAGATACATTCATTTGAAAATCTGGAATCTGAGGGTGAAAAAAATCAAAATATTGAGAACATTGCCTTTAAAGTTGTCCAAATGAAGTTCTTAGCAATGCATATTACTAATCAAATCTTCTTTAACTTCTGTTTCTTTAGGGTCTGTGTAGCTCACCTAGCTAATCTATGTATAGACATAATTATCTTTAAACTTTTGATTGTGGTATAATAGTGAAATGGAGTAAAATTACAGTTTATTTGATGTTTTTATGATGTTTTTCAAGCTGTGATACATATTGGATTGTTTTTGTATTTTCATAAAACATAATCTTAACAGATGCTGAGAAAAAAAAAAACTTAAGTGGATGTATCCATAATTAATTCACTCATAAACCACAAGCATAGAAAAACAATTCAATAAAAATGACATATTGATAATAAAATAACTACATGTACTACAACCCAAGTAATAAGAAACATGAGGAATTATGCCAGACAAATCTTTTTGTGCATTAATGACTATCAAACACAGGCCTAACTGACTGATGAAAACTGATGAAAATCATGTACAGAATATGTGCTAATTAATTTACATAATATCTAACCCAATTCATCGCTGACATGTAGAAGGAATGCAGCCTTTTCAATAAACTGTGCTTGAAATGTGGGATGTAAAGATTTGGTGACAACACTGAAACTGTCAAGCGATAATCCTGCCATAAGCACAAACACACTCCCACCCGCTGAGGACTAAATATAGTTTCATCCCTGACATCTTCCACATCATGATACATGTAACCAGGGCTAAACCTTTCATGACAGAACATCAATAGGTCTGAGAGCTTGAGGTCAGGCTGAGGCCTTGATATTTTCCATACCTTATGCTTACAGAAATCACATTCAGGATATTAAACATAACAAAGAACATGCAAAACAAAATGAATTTGCAAGTATTACCACCTTGATTCAATACTTTTGTTTAAATCAAACATCTTAAGTTATATTCTGAGATTAAAGTCTTTTCTGATTCATTCATACTTACATTACAGAAGAATTATACCATTTTTTTTGTCTGAAAGTATAATTTCCACCACATCTCAAACCCCATAACCCCAGCTCCTTTGTCTTGATAAAGCTAGCATGTAATGCATCCTAAATACACACAATTAAACAATGTTTTCATGCTCTTTGCATAATTTGACAAAATTATAGCTTGATTGGAAATGACACACAATATAATTTCCTTCTAGTGATGTTAACCTTGGGTTTCCTTTGTTTTCTTCACACATCACAAGTCTCACATTTAATCTCATGCACTTCACTGACATGCTTGTTTCCCTGGTAACCAATACACTATAAAAAGTAATCAGTGTGATGAAATGATGAAATTATAGCAATTATTTTCACATTTATGTATTTTGTGGATTTACACAATACATATTAAAATAAATCATGTTTGCTGCACTCAGATTGATTAGATTGATCATATTTGCACTGTAGAACTTTAGAGCCAAAAAGTTCGTCACACACACCCAGGTCTTAACAGGACAACACATTCCTTAGCAGAATCGAAGGAGCCTTCCTTCCACGCTGTGGTTATAAAAATTAACGACTTACCACCACCGCGCCCAATTGTCCTGGCCTGTTCCCTTGGGATCAACATGAGGACCCTAAACCCTGATAGATTTATAGAACCACATCCTGTATCTGCAAGCACCAGGACAGCAATAACTGACCCCTTTCAGCCGAACTCACCTAAAACAGACTTTCCAGCATTGTTAATGACTAACTTTGGCAGAAATAAGTCTAAAGAACAGAGAGCTGCTTATCTGGAGAAGTTCCAGATACAGATGGCTCGGGATACCCGCAAACCTTTTTACGCATAAACTACCCATCGGATAAACACAAGCGATTGACTTTATAGCTCTGTCCGAGCTAAGAAAATCTCCAGATCATCCTAAAGTGACCGTCTCATGACCTTATAACCTCACTCTCCTCCTCCTACATTCCACAGGAACGGCTCGTTTCTGTGCTTGGCTAAACAAAAACTCAAACTGTTATAAACCGTTCCAAAAGGACAAATGAGTAATTACTGCTGCTATTAAAGCAATATACTCGAAACAATATATATATATTCAAGTTGTATTTTATATTCAAGTTGTATTGTGTATTCGAGTTGTCGTTTATAAGCTTGCTGTGTTATTGGAATCTGTGATATCATTTTGTAATCTTTTGGTGTCTAATTTTCCCGATCACTATTGTTAGTTTCACATGCTCGATGTGATTATTTAGAATTTAGGATCGTTTAATCTATGCCTTAGCCATGTAGTATATAAAATTGAGATATGTACTTTGGGGAATGCCAGATATATGCTGTTTGATCTTTAATGAAAGCTCATTAAATAAGCAATAAGTTGGTGTGAATGAAAATTAACCTTTAGCATCATAAGGAATGATTATAACACTTTATAGAAATCTGCTAGGATGTTTTCCTCCATGTGACATATTTTATTAGCAGATAATACATGCACGGAAAGAGGCCGTGCGGGGCGGAGCTCCGCCCTACAGGAACCATGCGATTGGTAGAAGCCCCTAGGGGTTGGACGGAATGCATCCGGTTAAATCCCTATGACACCAAGACTCTTTGCTCTCTCTGCTTGCGCGCGCTGCTTGAAAACTTTGACTTCGTCTCATTGAGGCGTTCCAAAAGCGCTCACCGCCGTTACCATCTGGCGAGCGATGAACATCGAACCAATACTTAGTCAAATCTCTGAAGAACCTCTTCAAAGCCTGAAGCTGAGCAAAGAACTCTAAAGAACTTCAAAGCGCGCCGCTCTCGCGTCAACCGGAAAACAGCCTCTCCCAGAAGGGCCTTCCCAGAACGACGTCACGCCACGAGCCATCCACGGAGTTCCCTCAAACTAGGAAAAGAATCTCCAACTTAAAGCAAGTACAAACAATTCTTTCTCCAAAGTTTGCTGAACCTGGGTTGAATTAATCTTTAAAAGCAAAGATAGAAAAGTTCTCTGCTTGTGTAACTTCCTTAGGCGGAGTTCACGAAATAGCCACAAGGGCTAGACTTTAACTTTCTTCAAAAGAGCGCATTTGTGTGTATATGTGTGTATGTGTGTTTTGTTAGTATTGTATCATAGAATAGCAATAAACTCCCGTTTCTTTCATCAAAAGAAATCTGTTTTCTGTTGTGTAATATTCAGATCAAACAATGTGCCCAGACCCTGTTGCCTATGCTTATAAATTTACATAAAGTACTATTTTGGTTTGTTCTTTTCGTTGGCCCCGAATAAGATAAACTAAATCGTTACAGATATACTGATAACAAATCGCGGGACGATTGTTAATAAAGTATAAATCGGACGTTTTGATTAATATCAATTAATCATATCAAATCAACCCTATAATTTAATATTTGAATTCCCTAAAGCTAAAAATTCATAATAAAAGCTTAACCAGAGCTAAAATTCCTTTACATTTTGTTACAGCACACATGTAAACATTCATATTTTTATGATGAATTTTCACATTTTATTGAAAGTCTGAGTCTGAGAAAATAAAATCTACACAGAGAGTAGTAAAAAAAAAACAGCAAATATGAATGTTAAAGACATGGTAAGTTTCCAAGACAGTTTTAATGTGATTTTATATAATAAAAAGTTCAGCAAACACCCAGTTTCAAGAGGCAATGATGTGAATTAACAGAATATATCAAAATTCCAGGCAATATCTGATCTAATATTAGCTCTTTATTTTATTTTCTATTGTATATTTTACAAAGCCCCAACTATTACAGTTGTATAATTCAAAACACACATTTCTTTATCATCCACATGTGCCTAATTGAATCCACATCATCCAATTAGCACCTACATAAATTCCAAAGCGTCATTTTAAGCAGCATCCTCATTTAGCAGCGTGTGCATTGAAATCTGACAGATGCTTTTGCCGCATTGACTTATCTGAGCATTGCAAGGGTTGCGCTTGTCAAATGTTCTATCGTCTTGTGTTTCTCAATCATCTCGCTCCCACTTCCGCTGACTGAGCAGACGTGTGCCAGAAAGCTCTCCAATGCAGTGACTTAATGCTTTGAACTGTAGGATTCATTTAAATGACTATGATTGAGACATCCCTGCCAAAAGCTATTGAATGGCTTTCAATAGCATGCAAGTGTCAGCATTATTAGAGCTTTCAAAAAATCGAACGCCTCGGGTTATATAAATCAAACACTTGATAATTATCTCAGCACAGTAGGAAAGGAGTCTGGTAATGTCATCATTTCCCATCTCTAATGAGTAGGAACTGAAGGTCAAGGGAAAAAGGAAAGGTTGTAATAGAAAAAAGAAGCAAATATTTCATCATGTGCTTGCAGTGATGCTCATGGCATGTAGCTGGCGTTTCTCTTTACTCATCAAGACTTCCAACCATATCGTATTTCGTATTCACTTTTGATTCATATTCATCGGTGGATGACGTGTGTAAGTGATTAATGTAGAGGACTTGTTTAAATACACCTGACAACTTTAAAAGGAGTCTTATATTGACTTTATGTTACTAAGCCTATTGTGGCTGTTCTGTACTCCAACTCGGCGGATATACAAAAACCAGCAAACAGTGCCATACAAAGAGTACAATAAACAGAATAAAGCAAATAAACTGATTAATTAGTGTTTACTGCGACTCTCCTTGTTTGAAATGAAGAGGATTAGGCATCTCTTGTTTGTAATTGGCTTATTGGAGTCTGAAGACACATTCTCTAATATGGAAATCTCTAATGACTCTAATCTCTTTCATCAATTGTTTTGATGAAATGATACATGAGTGACTTTTTGTATTAAACATCACTAGTCAAATTCCCTATGTTATTTTTTATTCATTATTATGTGATGCTCTGGAATACGTGGTTCTAATTGGTCAATTGCAAAGGGATGGTGATGGTTAAAAAATGGGAGGTCAATCAAAAATCTCAAATCAATATTTAAAGCCAGATATTTATTTATTTATTTGGTGAAAACAATATTACATTATTATTAACATTACATGTCAGTTTAATATTTTTTGTTTCTATTGGTAGATTTTTACCAATATTATCACAACAATGCAGTTGAGAATGTTGTTTGCTGAAGTACACTATAAAAGTTATTGAACAGTAAAAACAGTAAAATTTTGAAATATTTTTACTATTTAAAATAACTGTTTTCTATTTGAATATATTTTAAAATGTAGTTTATTCTTATGATTTCATAGCTGAATTTTAGCATCATTACTCCAGACGCATGATCCTTCAGAAATCATTGTAAAATTTAGATTTGCTGCTCAAAAAACATTTATTATTATTATTACAGTATCTCACAAAAGTGAGTATACCCCTCACATTTCAGCAACCATTTTAGTACATCTTCTCAAGGGACAATACTATAGAAATGAAACTTCAATATATTTTAGAGTAGTCAATGTGCAACTTGTATAGCAGTAAAGATTTACTGTCCTCTGAAAATAACTCAACATACGGCCATTATTGTCAAAAAAGCTGGCAACAAAAGTGAGTACACCCTATGTGAAAACAGCTATACTTCATTTAACAATGCGAAGCCACATGTCCTATTCATCATGTTCATGTTTTTGTCTGCTTGACAGGACCACACAAATTTGTGTATCTTGTATTAGAGCAGTTAAAATTTGGTGCTTTGAGTACAATTCTCTCATAATGACCACTGGATGTTCAACATGGCACCTCATGGCAAAGAACTCTCTGAGGATTTGAGAATTAGAATTGTTGCTCTCCACAAAGATGGCCTAGGCTATAAGAAGTTCGGTAACACCCTGAAACTGAGTTACAGTACAGTGGCCAGTGTCATACAGAGGTTTTCCAAGACGGGTTCCACTCGGAACAGGCCTCGCAAGGGTCGATCAAAGAAGTTAGGTCCTCATGCTGTGCATCAGGTGCAGAAGATGACTTCAAAAAACAGATGCATGAGTGCTGCCAGCATTGCTTTAGAGGTTTCAGAAGTGGAAGGTCAGCTTGTCAGTGATCCGACCATATGCCGTACACTGCAACAAGTCAGTTTGCATGGCTGTCATCACAGAGTGAAGCCCCTTCTGAATCTGGCTCACAAAAAAGCCTGCAAACAGTTTGCTGAAGATAACCTGTCCAAGAGCATGAATTACTAGAACCATGTCCTGTGGTCTGATGAGACTAAAAGGAACTTGTTTGGCTCAGATGGTGTCCAGCATGTGTGGCGACACCCTGGTGAGGAGTACCAAGAAACATGATGCCCTCACTTCAGAAACTGGGCCAAACGGCAGTTTTCCAACATAATAACGACCCCAAACACACCGCAAAGATGTGATGATGAAGCTAAAGGTGAAGGCGATGGAGTGGCCAAGTCTGTCTCCAGACCTGAACCCTATTGAGCACATGTGGGGCATCCTCAAGCGGAAGGTGGAGAAGCACCATGTGTCTAACATCCAGCAGCTCCGTGATGTCATTATGGAGGAGTGGAAGAGGATGCCAGCAACAACCTGTGCAGCTCTGGTGAACTCCATGCCCAGGAGGATTAAGGCAGTGCTAGATAACAATGGTGCCCCTACAAAATGTTGACACTTTGGACACAATTTTGACATGTTCACTTAGGGTGTACTCATTTTTGTTGCCAGTTATTTGGACAACAATGGCTATATGTTGAATGATTTTTAGAGGACAGTAAATTTGTACTTCTATACAAGCTGCACATTGACTACTCTAAAATATATCCAAGTTTCATTTGTGCAGTATTGTCCCTTGAGAAGATATACTAAAATTGTTGCTGAAATGTGAGGGGTGTACTCACTTTTGTGAGATACTGTATGTTGAAAACAGCTGAGTAGAATTTTTTTTGTTTGTTTGTTTCTTTGATGAATAGAAAGTTCAGAAAAACAGCATTATAAATGTCTTTATCATCACTTTTGATCAATTTAAAGCATCCTTGCTTTAATTTCTGAAGGATCATGTGACACTGAGTTTTGTTTTTCCTTTTGTCTTCTCTCAGTTCCTCTTTTAAAACAAAAAAGCTGGATGTGTAAGTCAAATGCGAACAAAGAAACCGCCTGTGGATCTGAATCACGAACAGAGAGGGTCCTGGGGGATCCCTTCCAACTAGGAATTTGTCACAGGGGCCACATTTTGACCTTTGACATGAAGCTGTGACAGCCCTGATCGTCCAGATTTTCTTTCCTGCATCTCATTTAATAATTCAAGGTAAACAGAGTTGTTTTTTCCTTTGTTGTGTCTCCCTGTTCAATTCTCACACTCACACCCCCACATTCTCACCTCCGGTGAGCACGTCTCTAGCAATAAGAGCAATGTTATAATTACATTTACCTCTTTGCATAACAACGTGGATGGCCAAGTACATCTACATGCTATATTGAGGAACGCAGGTGACATTGGGCAGAGAAAAAGAATCAGAATCAGAATCAGAAGAGCTTTATTACCAAGTATGTTTACACACACAAGGAATTTGACTTGACGACGGGAGCTTCCAGTGCAGACGAAAGTACAGACATAGCCTGGGTCATTAAATATATTACATTAGATGTTAAACACAGAAAATAATGGCTGTTGCATTTAGCCTTTTACAGAGTCTCTCATGTTATGTGGAATTGCAGTTGTTTCACTGTCTGCTCATGTGTCCAGTTCCTGCATCATGATCGGACACATATACCATGATACTACAGCCCTGCTACCCGTGATAGATGTTCCCCTAAAGCTCCACACCTTGAAAAATCCCAAACACCATGCCCCATTACTCATCTTCTGGACCTTGACGGGCAAATTGAGCGACAGACTGACACAGACCAGATGCCACGTGGATACATAGTTGATTAAACATGGGCTAACTGAGCATAATGCATTCTGGGGGTATGACTCCTGACATGGGTTTACATCATCTTGTACCATCACATGACCAAAACCTCAAGTCTGGAAGGACTGCTTCAGATCAAATAGCCACCAGCTCACATTTGAAAATGACTTTTTTTTTTCATGAACTGAAATTTTAAAGGCCTAAAACTTTGGTTTATCATTCATGCCATAATTTTTAGGCAGCTTTTCCAAATCCTTTCAATGGAAATCTACTGATAGACACCCATGTAGCAATCTTACAGTACAAACTTAAATGTTATTCAACATCCATCAAGTGCTTCTATAGCTTCTTTGCATTCACCTTAATTAGACGTTTTAGGGCCAGATTTAATAAACAGGGCAAATTAGCATTAGTGCACAATTTCATAAAAGCGCCGATGGGAAGGGAAAATTCTGTGTGTGATTTACTGACAATGTGCACATTAAAGAGCACAGACACAGCCAGATCATTTCCATAATGACCAGCACAATCTACCACGAGCAGCGCAAATTAGCACCTGCTTTAAGATTTGAAAATTCTTTGAAAATATGTCTTAACATTACCCATATTGTCTTCAGAATCTTCTGTATAAATTCAATAGGAAAAAATGTTAATCTAACAATGCACATAATGTAGTAACATGTACATTGATTTATTTGATCAAATTATCAATGTCAAACTGAATAATCCAAAATGAGGTTATACCAACAAATTTTTTTTTTTTTTCTTCAGCACATTATTTGAGATGATTTATAGATCGTTGCTTTGACTTGGACACAGAAATGAAGACAGTGATCAATCCCAGCAGCACTTCAAGGGATGACAATTAACCCAAATGAGCAACTAAATCATGGTTTGATTTATATTTGCCCCCCCGCTTTGAAGCTTTAAGTAAGGAGCCTCATTAGCTGAAGGGCAAAAACCAAAGGAGGTTGGAGCAGAAACCAGTTCCAGGCAGTGTTTTGTAAAACCTTGTGTTGGATCAGTTTTCCTCCAGCCGTGTGTGCCGATGGTGTCATAGAAAGCTACAGCTGTGATGCTGGTAAACCCACCAAGTCAAGTCATTACACACACTGAGGGAGTTCAGCATCCCTGAGTTCATAAACCATCATAACCCGCTGACCGCGGGGATATTCCACAGAAAACTGTGTGTTCGCCTGAATGACTGCATGCATGTGAGCCAGTATGTTGTCAAAAAGCATGAAAAGTGCACAGTTGCCACACATCTGAGTTTGTCACAGAAAGCAGCAGGACTGACACATCTGTTAGACTGAGATATAAGTGCAGACACTAACTCCTGTGAACAAAGCAACCAAATGAGATCAACAGATCCCAGTGCACTCCACTCATTAAACTCTGAACCTCCAGTGTTCATCTCTGATTATTCAAGCACAAAGTATATCGTAAACTTGCATAATATTGACCTTTTCCCTGAATTACAATTAAGAGGGCTCAACTGAATTTGTAATTGCATCAATCAGCACTTTGAAGCCAGAGCATTTGCCCTAAGAGGGCCATAAAGAGAGAACAGTTGATTACCCAGCAAACACCTAGTGTGAGTCCATTGCTCACATTAGTAAAACAACATTCAGAGCATCACACAGTGTCTTTCTCATATGCTCTAGTGAACTGCTTGCAGAGGAAATATTTTAGGGCATCATAGGTGTTACAAAACAGCATCTTAATTATACATGTTCTTAAAGGGTCAATCCATCCAAAAAGTTCTGTCATCATTTACGTTAAGATATCTTATTGTAGACAAATTCAAGGGTATTGTGACATGTTCAGTGACAAAATAAAAACAAAAAATAATAATAAATAAAAATAATCCCAAGATAAAAGTGAAGTATAAAAAGTGAGATAAATATACTAATACTATAAATACACGTTCTGTTAATTTAAGTTGTTTATTTTTATGCTTACTAGTATTATGCAGTTAGCTTGGCAACATGTTAACGTCAAACTCTATTGAAATCATTTTTGAGCTGAATGCTGTTTGTGTGGAGTGTTCCACATCAGAAAGCATAGGCAGTGGGGCAGTGCACTATGTTTTGGAACAGAGATTTGGTGTCATTTTCAATAACATGCACATAAATGAAAACCAATGTCCTCAAACTCAACAAGTTGAAAGTTGAGTCAAACTTTCAGTTTTCATTATTTACCATTTGCATTTAGAATGCATACACTTACAGCACCTCCTTTGGGGAAGAAAAAACACTATTGGGTCAGCTTCTCAATGCAATACTTCGAAACCATTCTCTGACCTGAAAATAGAGTGGGGCCCAAAGCTCTGAGATGACATTGAAAAGGTGGGATTCAAAAATAAATTGAAATCTGGAATTAGACAAAATGTTTCGGGGTATTGAAAAATGTATGCGTGACATGAAATCAAGAAATATTTAAGATTCTGCTCTGTTTCTTGGCCACCATAGTTTATCATTTAGTCAAAATTGTGTATAGTAAATGGATGCAAATTACACTTGAATCTCAGTGTATAATCATATAACACAATAGCACAATATTTTTAAATCAACTAGGTTGATGCGATTTATTAATTCAGCACCATGCTCTGCAAACATTCTTATTTTGACACTATACCAAACGTCATTAAGCCTCAGTGCTGCCTGAATTTCACATTATTCATAATCACAGGTCATTAAGGGTCATTATCTGTGTTGAATAATTGTAACTTATAGGTCAGCAGTTAACTAACCCCATGAATTCTGCTTTTACACTCAAAAAATGTTGTTATAAACACTTTCATTTTAGTTTGATTCTTAAGAGCAAAAGTCCAGAGGTATTATTAGCTGGTTACTGACATTTTAAATTCTTCCTAACTTGCTATTTTCAGCTAGTAGTCAATGAATCTCTACACCACTTTCAATGACTATATTCACTAGAATTACAGGCCTAATAATTGCATAGCAAGTTAACAATCTCTTCTCTAAAAATAAATGAGGATAGTTGTTGCTTAAGCATGTGGGGCAAAATGAAGCATTCAAATTAGCCCAAAGCGCAAGCATGTGGCATAATATATATAGCATTTATCACTTCACACTGGGAATTACATTAGTGACTAATTGACTTCAGCAGGAACTGTCAAAAGATTACTTACTGTGAAAAATGCTAGTAATTATAATAGAAAATGAATGTATTCTACAGTAAAACCCTGATAATTGGTAAACTGTTACAACATTACTGTATATGGTAAAAAATATATATTTTAAAAGACAACGTGTAATCTTAATGTAAAATATTGTAAAATAAAAATAGATAAAAATTTAATTAACTTTTAATGTACTTATAATGATTATGTTCATTATTTTGTTCAGCTGTTTGGACTCTTATTCTGACGGCACCCATTCACTGCAGAGAATCCACTGGTGAGCAAGTGATGTAAAGTTAAATGTCTCAAAATTTGTTTCTGATGAAAAAACAAACTCATCTACATCTTGGATGGCCTGAGGCTGAGCACATTTTCAGTACATTTTCATTTTTGGGTGTACTATTCCTTTTAAGTTCCAACCCAAGGTCACTCGAAAAATGTACCTGTGGTGACATTTCTGCAAAATGATATCACATTCCTTTTTGCACATTTCAAAACTCTTGAAATGTCTAGTGAATGATGCT